>PVKS010022508.1:0-33639 GCA_004027875.1 Aplodontia rufa | reverse complement strand
ATTTTCTCATATATTTATGGGCTTTCTGAACTTCGACTGGAGAGAAGTTTCTTTTAAGTTCTTTAGCCCATTTATCGATTGGATTTTTTGTGAGTTTGGATTTTAATTTCTTTAGTTCCCTATAAATTCTGGATATTAGCCCTCTGTCCGAGGTGTAGCAGGCAAAAATTTTCTCCCATTCTGTGGGTAAAGAGAGATGTTTTATTTAGTTTTTCATGTGGCTTTCATTGCTCCGAGATTTTGTTGTGTACGTGGTGCTGGGGTTTGAACTTGCGTACTTGAACATGCTGGGCAAGTGCCGTAACCGCTGAGCCACTGCTCCAGCCCCAAAAGACTGCTTATTCTTCTCTCCTACTCTGAGATTCTGTTCTCAGTAAGTTCCTTCCTCGTGCAAGATAGCCGGGGAGATAGGTGAGATCTGGAAAGGGTAGCTAGACCAGGTTCTGGAATCTTCTAAGGATGCTTACAAAGGTGTGCATTCTGCCTTGGGACAATGCAGGCACTGACCCAAACTGCCACCCAGAAACGTAAAAGTGACACCTTACTTCCTGTGGTTTCCCGCTTCTCTCCAGCCAGGCATAGGAAGGAAAATGGAAAGATCCCATTGTACAAGTCCTTCTTTACCTTGAAAACTTTTTCTGAGGCTTATGCATTCTTTAAATATCTGGACCAACTCGAATCTTTTTTTTATTGGTGCACTCTAGTCTTACACTTTGAAGGAGCTCACTGTTACATTTTCGTACATGCACACATCATATGTCCCCCTTTACCCTCCCCACGTCCCCTTCCCCCTGCACCTTCCCACCCCTAGACTGCAAAGCTGCCCCCAGTCTGATTGGTGACCCATGTTTGAAGAGTCTGTTGTGTAAGTTTGCTGGTTTTTTTCCACTCTTTCTTATATTGTACTCTAGCTTCCACAAATGAGAGAAAACATTCAACCCTAAAGTTTCTGGGTTTGGCTAATTTCATTCAACATGATTTTCTCCATTTCCATCCATTTTCCAGCAAAGGATATGATTTTTTTTAATAGCTGAGCAGAACTCCATTGTATAGGTAGACCACAGTTTTCTGATCCATTCATCCAATGATGAGTTGCTGTGTTGATTCCATAATCATGACTTGAATGTGTAAGGAAAAGTTCAATTAGTTAAATAGATAAAATTAAAATGTCTTGGCTAAGCTAACAATAACTTCAAATTGTATGATTCTCAACGCAACAGGGAGATGACTCCCTAGGATACTTGGAGGTGTAGGGAGGGGGATGGGGCGGAGGGTGTAGGAAGAACTCCTAGGAGACTGGAGGGTGGGAATTTGGGGGAATCATCTCAGAAGGAGATCTCTGACAAGATATCCATTTAACTCAGGAGTTCTTCTGGGGGAAACAGCAACAGGGGGAATCCAAGCTGGGCATCCATGATATGGCATTAGCCCTGGATAACTAAGTATATATACATTGGTTCTTGAATGTTTGAAAATGTTTCCCCCTCAATTGAATCTCTATATCCATCTATTAAAAAAATAAAGATGTCTTCACAATTACTAACTCATGTTTTTCTAAGTGGTCAAACAACAGAGTGTTGGTTTCTATAAAATGCTTGAAGTTTAATTTTCACTGCTTCTAGCATTTTTCTTCATCAGGGAAAGATGGCTTATATGGCTACCACACTGGTTTGATGTCTTGATTTTCATGGGTAAGCTAAAATTAACAGTAAAAAATGAGTGAATGAAACAATGGGATTCATCTTCACAAATGTGTTTATTAGAGGAGACATCTGATGAATTTGCAAAGTTAAAATTCTAAATATGAATTCAAGTACTCTTAACTTCTTGAATTCTGTAAGGTGACATATATTTGGTTTATCGAGTGTTTTTTTATAAATTGAAAACTAAGAAAAAAGAGTAAAAAGAGTTTAAGATTGATTTGTTTCTGGGTCTTCACTGAAAGCAAGGTTACTAATAGTTAAGATACTAACAGATGTAATTCAATATGCAAAAAGCACAAAGGTGTCAACTGTGTTTCAATTAAAGTACTGTAAACAGCATAAAGTATTTGATCTTATTAAGAGAAGTAATACAAAAATTCAGAAATGTGATAAGGAATGTTCTAGAATGTAAATTTAAGAAAGGGTCAGGGACTATGAAAGAGGCATAAGAAATCTATAGGTATGGGAATATATTTTAATATAGAAATTAGAAGGAAGAAATGTTTCTGGGTGAGAAAGTATTTTGTAACAAGTTATAGAGGCATCTAAGTTGGAGAAGGTTTGCAGAGTGAAAAACTCAAAAGTCTGTGTGATTAAGTTGGAAATAGTTAGTACAATCAGTTAAAGTGTTATTTAAGGTTTCTCCTAAGGTCATATATTAATGTACTGCTACAAACCAAAATCTAATTCTCTATGTGTTCAAGTAACAATGATCTCTTAGAGCATTTCTCCAGGGCTGGAGCAATGGTTAGAGCACTTGCCTGGCATGCATGAGGACCCCAGCACCACATATACAGCTAGGTGTTGGAGAAATAAAGGCCAAATGAAAAAAATTAAATTGAAAATTGATTCTCTCTTTCTCTCCCCCCCCCCCCGATTAAAAAAACTCACATTGATCTGCTCTTATGTCTCAAGATAATATCTGGTGGTTAGGTTTTATTATTTAGGGAACTAATCTTAAAGGAATTCAGGTTTGTACAACTCTGGTTAAACAAACAAATATCACATTACGTTCTTACAGTCCACTGTGGATTCTAAATTTTCTTCAAAGGTTAAATTTGGTTAGTATGAGGACATCAGTGCAATTGAGATGCTTTTACTAACTTCCTATATATATTAGATGTACTCACATCCTCCAGGTACAGAAGTCTTCCAACATGTAAAACTTAGAAGAGCACTTTACTGGGCTAGAGAGGTGGCTCAGTGGTGGAGCACCTGCCTGGCATCCACAAGGACTCAGGTTCAATCCCCAGCACCACATATACAATTAAGTGGAGGAAAAAAGAAAATCAGATGAAAAACTAAAATTAACTCTCTCTTAAAAAAGATCACTTTATCAAGTTGGTGTTTCCAAACTAAAGTTATTTAATCTCCTTCAGATTTATAAGGAAATAACAAATTTAATTGGGGACTTATTTATGTCATTTAATATTTTGTAACTGGATAAATTAACCTGTCATCAGTAAGGTATATATAAAATTTTGTGTTCCTCTTTACACTGGGATAGAAATTTAAATGTATTTTTGGAAAGTAACACACAGAGCCTAATTTGTTTTAAGGTTGACAATATGGCACATCAAATCATTTTGCTACTTTTTCCACAGAAAGAAGACCAGAAGGGATTTTCTCTTTTGTTTGGTTCATGTTTCAGATGTAAGGTTGTATTGTGTTAATATGCATATAAACTCAGAAATGAATGTATGAGGACTGTATGAAGTGATATTTAAGAAGCAAAGATCAGCTTAAGAAATAAAATATTTTACCCAAGATTTGTCAAGAGTCCTGCCTCACCTGAATTAAGATTCAGCATCTTACCTTATCCCATGTTAGGATGGTTCCAAAGTAGGCTAGAATTAAATTTATTTAAAGTTAAATTCAAAAGATAGATTCTTGTTGTAAAGATCACCGTAATCTTGAAATACACCAGGGATACAAGGTATCACTAAGTGAAGGTTTGGGATTATAGAAATTATGTTTCTTGGTCCACATCTACTATATAAACTAAATGCTTTTGCTCTTGTTATTTCAATTTTATATTTTCCTTGTAAACTTTATAACTGTTGTCTGGGTGCAACTTCCAATATAACCTGAGTCAATTCAAGATAAGAAGTCATCACCTATAGGAGAGGCAGATTACAAAACCGACTTCCGGTACTAAATACTGACCCCAATTAAATCCAAGGGGTAAATAACTGTAAAACTGTAGACATTCAAAGTTAAAGACTAGGGGCTGGAGCAGTGGCTCAGTGGTTACAGCGCTTGCTGGCATGGGCGAGGACACAGGTTCAATCCCCAGCACCATGCACACAATGAAGTGTCTGAGCAACAAAAACCATGTGAAAAACTAAATAAAATTAATTCTCTCTCTCTCTCTCTCTCTCTTGTCCCTCTCTCTTAAAAAAAAAAAAAAAGTTAAAGACTAGTATTCCTTCTTCAAGTTTGGTAAAACTGGCCTGATGGATCTTTAAAGCCAAAACTTGGAGACTAAAGTTAAGGAAGTCAAAGGGCCAAGAAAAAAGCCAATATTTTGGCAATTGTCCTTTAAGGTTGCCAGGACATGGGGAACGACGGGACTTCTCTTAAGAGCTTTACACCTCTGGGTAACATGACCTCCTGATCGGGGGATTAAAGGGACCGTAGAGAACAGGAAGCCAAGAGTTCCCATGCTAAAGAAAGGAGGGTCATTGGAGAGGGAGCTGTCCCTGATGCTTCCCAGAAAAGCCACATGTGGTTAGTGAGACCCTGACCCATCCTTGACTCTGACAGAGGAAACTAGAGGAGCTAACGGGCTTCTCATGAGTTCCCAAGAGCGACCCCTCTTGGTAGCTGTTTAAGAATAGTTTAGAACGAGGTCGGTTTTGACCAACATGGTCTTAAACACTTGGCAGGAGAGTTATGAGCCCAGCACAGCCTCATGTGGGCATTTAAAGGGAAAGACAATGTTTCTTTTAACATAACTGAAGATGCGCTTTTTTGCCAGTGCCACCAAAAGCAAGCAAAGCTGGAGGCTATAAAGGAAAGGTTCTTAGAAAGGAGAGCCTGATAACTATCACAGAAGACTTCCAGAGTCCGTTTTCCTTCCGAGTCAAACTGACACCTGCAAATTTTCCTGACCACCTACGTAAGTGGGTTTGGTCTGTGTTTCTGTGTTTGCTGATACGTTTATCTAGCCCCAATATTTATCTTAACTACAGCTCAAGGGGACAGCTGTGACTTTAAAAAAAAAAAAATTGAATGTTGCGCATAGGTTTCTTTTTTATTTTTAAAGAGAGAGAATCAGTTTTATTTCTATTTCCATCTGGCCTTCGTTTCTCTGACATTTAGCTGTCTACGCGGTGCTGAGGTTCGAACTTGGGTCTCTGTGCATGCCAGGGATGCACTTTAACCACCGAGCCACTGCTCCAGCCCCTGCGTATATGTTTCTAATAACTCTGTGAATGTCTCTGAAGACGTAACAGGCCACCACTCAAAACAATGGCGTGTCGATGCCACCTAAGGCTTTTGTAAGTTGCTGTCTTTGTGATTTTCAGAGAGCAGCAAATGGTAATGATTGCTTCTGTGCTAAGCCTTTACAAATACTGCTTAGCTGTCTCAGCTAAGCATTGATCCTTGGCCTACGTACAGCACATCCAGTCACCCATCTTCCACCACGGACCGCGGAACTGCCCGGACCCTAATACCTTACGCTCCGTCAACTGAGAGCCCAGCTGCCGCCGCTCAGTTTGCTGAATTAGATGTCTTCTTCGGTGTAGCCCTAGACTCCCAATCTCAATCCTTATTTGCCTTTGAGGAGCCAAATAGTGGATCTCAATTAACCTGATTCTTCATTCTCTTAGGTTCAGTGTTGATTTTCATGCTGACATTCATATTTTTAATATCTTAGTTCAGCTGATTGATTCCAGCTTAAAATCTGTTGGACTCCAGATGGTGATGAAGATGGAGCTGCCCATGAGCCTCCAGAAGACCTTTATCACGGACCTTCAGTCACCCTGAATACTCCTAAAGAGAAACCCAAACTATTTGCCCCACAATGACCCCTTGTCAGTCTGAAGAATCTAAAATACTCATTGCCCAACTTCCCCTGACTGCACTAGGGATTCTCTTAATTAGTGGGGGGAATTAGGCAAGGGGGAAGTCAGGCAGTCAGTGTAGACGGAATGATAATGGTTAATGGGGAGGAAATTGGTTGGCAGTCTTTTTTTTTAAAGGGGGCAAAGAGCGTCTGCTGTTCCACATAGCCAGATATGTGTGTCAGCCCGGAATCTCCTCTGATAACAAAGGCATTCCCAGCACAGATATCATATCTGCTGATAAGGGTGCTCAGGGCACAGGTAAAAGACTAGATCAGACCTGAACTTCCATGCTCATGCCCCTAGGCATGACAGACGGAAGACAATGATTAATGAAAGGGGGGAAATCTGAGAGTCTATAAGAAAGGTGAACTGCACACCCTCTCGTCAGGCTCTCAGCTCCAAGGCTCCCTTCTCCTGTAGATGTCTATTCAAGTCTGTTCCCTATCCTCTTCTTAAATGAAATCCGTCTGCTCTGCTGGCCTCAGCATCCCTCAGTTTTCCTTCTTCAACCCCAGGGGGTGTGAACTCAACTTCCACTGGACCAGCATCATCTACACAATGGAGTTTTATTCAGTCATAAAGAAAAATGAAATTGTGGCTTTTGCAGGAAAATGAATGGAACTCAAGACCATCATTATTTATTTATTAAATAAAATAAGTCAAACTCAGAAGGTCAGGTGCTGTGCATTCTCTCTCATATGCAGAAGCTAGAGAGGACAAAGGAAAACACTGGTAGAGGTGGAACTCCTGAAAAGGAGATCGGTAGAGGAAAGAGAGCAAGGGGTGGGAGACACGGGGGATACCGGGAAGTGATATTGGTCAAATTGTACTGCTATAGTGTGTGCACTTATGAATATGTAACAACAAATCCCATTAGTATGCCCAACTAGGGGCTGGAGCAGTGGCTCAGCTGTTGGAGTGCTTGTCTGGCAAGCATGCACAAGGACCCAGGATCAAACCCCAGAACCATATACACAACTAAGTGTTGGAGAAACAAAAGCCAGATGGAAAAATAAGGTTGATTATCTGTTTCCTCTCTCTAATATATATATATACATACATATATATACATACATATATATACATACATATATATATATATATTTACCCAACCAAAATGCACCAATAAAAAATGTGGGGAAAAAAGGAGGCAGGGTTAAGTTTACATATCAACTTGACTGGGCCACAGAGTGCCCAGATATTGAGTCAAATGTGATTATGTGATTCAAGATGTATCTGTAATGGTGTTTCTAAATGAGATTAATTCTATATTCGCTTTATAATTATTAATTATTCTGCACATACATATGTTAAGCCCTTTTCTGAATACTTATTAAATTTCCCAGCATTGAAAAACAAAACAACTTAAAAAGCAATGAGAAGGGGCTGGAGCGGTGGCTTGGTGGTTACAGCACTTGCCCAGCATGCGCAAGTACACAGGTTTGGGCCCCAGCACCCACATACACAACTAAGTGTCAGAGCAATGAAAGCCATGTGAAAAACTCAATAAAAATTGATTCTCAATCTCTCTCTCTCTTTCTCTGTCCTTCTCTCTTAAAAAAAAAAAAAAAAGCATTGGGAGGGTAGGTAGTGAATGAGAGTTGGGAAGGTTAGCTGGAGGGGTTAGGTGGAGGGATAGACAGTAAAGACCTGCACATATTTCCCTGGTGAAGAGGAGACACAGGTGGAGCAATGGGACCAATAGGAGAGACATGGGCCATCAGAGGAGGAAGCCCTCCAGGGTCACAGCTGAGGAGGCTTTCCATGGGGGAGGCCCCTCTTCCAACCTGGCTGTGCACTCAGGCCCAGAGGCACTTTTCTTTATCATAATGAAATGCCAGAGACAGGCTAATTTACAAACAAAAAGGGTTACTTATCTTACAGTTTTGGAGGCTGAAAGGCCATGGTCAGGTGGTGCCATTGATTCAGCCTCTGCTGAGGGCAGAGGGATGCCCTCATCCTGGGAAGATGGAGTCCCCACAAAGGAAGTGGCCACTTGTCAAACCAGAAGGCAGGGAGAGCTGAATGAAGCTGGTGGGAGCTTCTGTATCAACTGACTCTCTGCTCTCTGAAGAACCACCTCAAGCCCTTCAGAACACAAGGCCCTCAATGCCACCTCCCCAAGCTCCACCCTATCTTCCAGCACCCTTCCTGAGAACCAGCCTCCAACATGTGGTACCATGGAGGACTCTCATACCACAGCCAACCCCATAGGGTGCCTACCTGGAAGGAGTGGGCTTTCTGGCGGCACAGAGGTGGGCAGGAAGCTGGACCTTCCGCAGGACCTGGTGCAGGCCTAAGCAGCACACAGCAGGATTCCTGCAGAGGGTGGTGCTGTCAGGACCCTGTAATAGCAGGAGATGGCTTAAATGTTGGATCACAGGATCCAAGCAGGAGGAGGAAGGGAGAGAAGGTAGAGAGGCAAAGGGTCCCTGATTGGGGTGGCCCCAGGAACAGGTGCAGTGGGAGTAAAGAGGGGAGCAGCTGGAAGAGTAGTAACCCTGGAGATTATCCCCAAGAGGGAGCCTCTGCACATGGGTGATGGCAGCATCCCAAGAGTGGCCTTGGGGCACAAGGCTGAGGCAGAGATGCCCCAAAGGTCACTTGGACCAGGCAAAGCCAGTCAGGGCACAGGAAGCAGACCTGGATGAACTCATGGCTGCGGGTAGGGGAGACACTGGAGCTGGGGGTGGAAGGCTGGCACTGTTCCAGGAACAGATGAGGCAGACACCCGAGGAATATCAGGAAGTAATTTTATTCACAGCTGTGCAGCTTGGTCCAGGGAGCATGGGTGTCTCAAATCCTGGTTCCTGAGTTTGAAACTCTTCAGTTTTCTACTCAAAGAGAGGTTACATACCATTTAATTAATTTTTTTCCATTTTGACAAGTCTGATAATGGTTTCACGAGTTTTTACAGAAATAACCCCCTATGCACAGGGTGTTCTCTCTGGGGTAAAAGCTCATCCCATAACTGTTGTAAGTACAGCTCAGAGCTTCACTGTCCCAGAGGAAATCACAAACCACAGCCAACCTCTGTGCAAGCTAACTCCAGTGCAGTTCATGCACACAACTTGGCAAAGATTTTACTGACAGAGGCCAAATGAGTTAGTTTAAAGTTACATTGTCACCATAGTTAGGAACAGGGTCCTGAAACCCCTTGCCCAGCCTCCTTCATTCCCCGCTTTGATGCCTTAATTTATTCCTTACATTAAAGAGCATCATCTTCCTGGCTTAAATCTGTATATAACGTCATATTTTTAACTGTTGTTTATTTCCATAGTGTAACTGATTATTTTCCTGCAGAGGGGAGCCACGCATGGTAGTAATAAACAAATCAACATCATTATTCCTATTGTGTCAATAGTACAAGTTCCCCTCCAATTTGTTGGGAGGTTGGTGCATGCCTTTTTTCTTTCTTCACATATCCAAAATAGCCATTCTGGTGCTTTCCAGCCAGATGAGGCTGGTTTACCCCAGAATTTGTGTATCTCAGTAATGCCTTGGAGAGAACTGATCTGCACAGAGTCAGGACTGCATCAGTCCAGTTGAGAAGAGATTGTTTTCTCCAGGGCATTAAGCATTTGAGACCCTTGAGACCATGTCCTAGATTGTATGGACGATCTGCCCAAAACCAAGTAGATTTGTTTGGCCAACAGTTGCCTTTTTAAAACATTATTCTGTTCCAAGAGGTCTCCGGGTCTCTCCAACAAACTGTGTATGCTGTGACCCAAATTTACCAATTTTTTAAAGCACTTCTGAAGCGAGAATGCAGCTCGGGGGTCTCTCACCCTCTGGATCAATGTGAGTCTGATTTCATTGTAGCAAGAAATAAACATCCAACCTCGTTTTTATCCAAGGCCATCACTCATGAGGGCTCCTCCACACACCCAACAGCTTTTAATTCCAAGACTTTTTGCTTTTTTCTCAGCTAAAACTAAAAAGAAATTATTTCCCAAGAAGAGCAGGTTAAGGTTAGGAGTGAGACCCTTTATACAATTTAGCAGGTGGGCTAGGACTTGTAGTGATGGGGCCTGGGGTGGTCAGCTTTAAATAATCTTTTATGAAACTTTGTATCCATTCTGGAGACACATGACCTTGTGGCCAGGAATAACAAGCTCCCTTAGAAGGGGAGGAAATCTCTGGGCAAAGCTTTTTAATCTGAGCCGTATAAATTCTTGATTGGTCCCAGTGACAAATGATCACTGAATTATAAAATTTTCATGGTGGGGCAAGACCCATGTACATCTTATTAATAATACCAACTGTGTAATAGACCATCCCAATACACGGAGTACATGGTGGGTAATAGCTAGGGTCCAGCCATAGTGGCAAGCAATTACATATGGTGACTACTGAAAACCACACTAAATAATACATCAACATTTTTGCCAGTATCTATCAAATAATAATGCCAACTTAATAACAACAAACCAATCCTAAAAGTCTTACGTATGCAAAATAGAAAAGTGTAGCTAAGACTTTGTTACCAAGAGTCCAGTCAACTGGGGTCATTGTTATCAGTCCTGTAGCAAAGGCCAAGGAAAGAATCATATATATGAAGCAGAGGGTGGCAGTATAAGAACTAAAAGATTAAATGGTTCATTTTTCTTATTGGTCAGCCAATCTCCAGGTGGCTAACGTAGGGCTGTAGCTTCCTCAAGCGTCAGCTGTGAGCAAGCTGAGGAGCTTCCAGGGTGTGTCAGATCAAAGCTGCTGTCCTTTTAGTCCTCAGTCTTGTTCAGGGTTTTCTTTTTCTGGATGGTCAGCCTGAGGAGTGCCATGGGGTCTAGAGTGTCGGTCTAAGTGGGTCTTTGGGATCTGTTTTAGTTGTCCAAGAAGGGGCCTTCTGTTTAAAAACCTCATTTTTTTTCTCTATGTGGCTGTACTTTGGTTACAACTCGCCTGCCAGCTGCCCAAGACCAAGTTGGCCAAATTTGACCTGGTTCTAATCGATTGGTATAGACCCAGCCTGGTTTTTCAGGGTCATTCTTGGGGACTTATGAGAGGTAGTGTCATCTGTCAGGATGAGTCAGGATCTTGCTGACCATACGTGGCTTTTGTGGGAAGCATTAGGGACATTTCCCTTTTCAATGAACCCTCCTTTTGCAGCATGCACATTGCTTAAGCTTTTTAAAAATTTCCTAGGGTTGTTGGGTTGGGGGTTTAGCTCAGTGGCAGAGCGCTTGCCTAGCACACGCAAGACCCTGAGTTCAATCCTCAGCCCTGAAAAAAAAATTCCTAGGGTCTCTAATCTCCCTGATCAGGAGGTCATGTGACCCAGAGTTTAAAAACCTTCATAGAATTATAGAAGTGCCACTGTTTCCCAAGTCCTGGCTAACCTTAAAGAGCAAGTGCCAAAGTATTGGCTATTTTCTGAGTTTTGGTTTTTAAACATCCAGCAGGTCAATTTTATTAACCTTGAAGTAAGAGTATTGGACTTTAACTTAAATGTATAATTTTATAGTTATTTATCCCTCTGACTTAATTGGGATCAGTATTTAGTACTGGAAATCAGCCTTAGATTTTGCCTGTCCTATCTCAAGTTAACCCAGATTGTTATATTAGAATTTGTACTTCTGTAAAGTATTTAGATAACAAAGTTTCACGAGGAAAATGTAATTAGCAAGAGCAGAAAAACACATTTGGTGAACCAAGAAACAATTTTTATAATTTAAAACCTTTATTATATATTATATTTCCTGGTGTTTTGGGATCACAATCGTCTTTATGACAAAATTTTATCTTTTGTATTTAATCTTAAATGAGCTTAAGTTTCCTTTATTGTGGAGCCATTTTAATGAAGGAAGGTAAGAGGCAGAGCCTTCACTCAGGTGGGGAGGGCTATTACAATACTGCATCTGAAACACCAATTTAACAGAAAGGCTGGGCTGGAGCGGTGGCTCGGCGATTGCAGCACAAGCGGCAAGCAAGGACGCGGGTTCAAAGCCCAGCACCACGTACTCAACCAAGTGTCAGAGCAACAAATGCCACATGAAAAACCAAATAAAATTGATTCTCTCCCACCCCACGTACTCAAGGAAGCGTCAGAGCTACAAATGCCACATGAAAAACCAAATAAAACTGATTCTCTCCCCCGCCCTCTCTCTTTCTCTCACTGTCCCTTTCTCTTTTTTTTTTTTTTTATAAAAGAAACAGACAGGCTAAAAGAGCTCTTAAATTAGAACCCTTTTATTAACCTTTACAAGTACATTTAGGAAACAGCGTTAGAGATCGAAAATGGACTTTAGTCCAAGTAAATAAACATAAGTTATGTCTTTAAATGGCCTGGTGGCTTTTATGTCAGACGCAGTATATAAAGAAGCACATGTTGGTTACCTAGCTGATAAACCTACAGAAACTTTTATTTTCTAT
Source organism: Aplodontia rufa (assembly GCA_004027875.1). Lineage (NCBI taxonomy): Eukaryota > Metazoa > Chordata > Mammalia > Rodentia > Aplodontiidae > Aplodontia > Aplodontia rufa. Next base: position 21,491 of record PVKS010022508.1, on the reverse strand, counting down.
ACCTTTACATAACACCTAGAGGAAGGCTTATGTAAACATGGTGCACACACACATATGATCACATATATTTAGGGTGTCAGTTATATTGTAATTCTCTGAAATGACAGCTCTTTATTTAACAAGCTGTGAAGTAATCATTTCAAAGACTTTAAAACAGATATAAACCTTAATTTCTTTAAAATTAGTTTCCCTATGTAGTAAAATGTAACTGACATCAGGAATTGTCTTACAGACAAGCTCAGATCGATGTTTTGAGAAATTCTTGTTACCTTAACATATAATTAGATTTTGATTTATAGCAGTCCATTAATATTGGACTCTAAGAGAAACCTTAAATAATTTTAATTGATTGTGCTAATGGTGGTAACTTAATTACACATAGGCTTTGGAGATTTATTTCCACAAATCTTTTGTAATTTACTCAGACATTCTATAACTTGCTTACCTTACCATATAAAGTACTTTTTAATCCTCTTAATAAGATCAAATACTTTGTTATTTATAGTACTTCAGCTGAAACAGCTGAAACCTTTTGTACCCTTTGTATATTGAGTAATATTTGTTAGAATCTTAACTTTTAGTAATCATGCTTTTAATGAAGACTCAGAAACAAAGCAACCTTAAATTCTTTTGTATTTATAAAATTATAAAAAGCAAATTTAGTAAACCCAAATGTGTTACCTTACAGAATTTAATAAGTTGGGTGCTTGAATTTATATTTACTAGTTGATGTTTAGCAAATTAATCAGATGTCTCCTCTAACAGATACATTTATTAAGATTAATCTTATTTATGTTATATCTAATTTACTTATTTTTTAGAGAGAAGGACAGTAAGAAAAAGAAAGAGAATGAGAGAGAGAATCAATTTTTATTGAGGTTTTCACGTGGCTTTCGTTGCTCTGAGACATGGTTGTGTACGTGGTGCTGGGGTTTGAACCCGGGTCCTCGTGCTTGCCAGGCAAGCACAGCAACCGCTGAGCCACCGCTCCAGCCCCTCCCTAGGTAGTTTATATGTTCATTATCAGACTAGCTGACATTTAATTTTTTTATTTGATTATTGGTAATATATAAGAAATCTACTAACAATTTTTGCATCTGGCCAGATTCTTATCTTGCTATAAGTTTTCATAGGTTTTAAGTTGGCTTACAATAACATTCTAATAATTTATTATACCTTATATAAATAATGAAGATTTATCTTAAAAATTATACTCTGATGATTGTTCCTGTCATATTGCTTTGTCTAGAACACATGGAACAGTGTTCATTAAGTGCCTGAGAACAGGCAGCTGAAATGGTGCATGCCTGTAATGCTAGTGATTCAGAGGCTGAGGCAGGAGGATCACAAGTCAGAGGCCAGCCTCAGCAACTTAACAAGGCCCTAAGCAACTTAGTGAAACCCTGTCTCAAAATAAAAAAGAAAAAGGTCTGAAGATATAACTCAGTGGTTAAACACCCCTGGGTTTAATCCTTAGCATAAATAAATAAAAATAAAAAATTAAAAGTCAACTTCATTGGGGTACAGTTCACATACAATAAAATGTACCCATTTAAAGTGTTGAGTTCTATATCAGCACACACACAGTCCTTTTTTGACTTTTATCTTTCTTAGAGCTGAATGTTTGTGAAATTTATTGAGGCAAAATTTATATGCACTGAAATTCACATTTTTCCTAAGTTGTCGTTATCAGCTGTAACCTAGATCAAGTTCATAGCACATTTCCACCTTCTCCAAAAGTTCCCCCATGCCCCACTGTGCTCAATCTGGGGTTGCCAGGTTTGGTTTTCTCCAACAACCCTAAGTCATCCTCTCCTGGCAAGGACTGGCTTCTGTCTCTGCAGCGGTCTTCACGTCCAGGAACCACACGGTCAGTGGTCTCCTGTGGCTGCGTCCTTACTCTTCGGGGCCTTTGAGATTAATTGCTGTTGTTGCATGTATCAGTAATTTGGGACTTTTTATAGCTGAGTAGTGTTTACTTTAAAGAGATCCTACAATTTGTATATCCATTTACTCACCCATTGATTGGCCCTGGGAATTTCCAGTTTTGACTGAGTAAAAATTTATATATTTTGTCTCAGTACCCAGTTCCTGTTGTACATAGAACTTTCAAAACCCTTGCTTCTTCCTGTCTTTGTGCATTTTCCGCCAATACAACAGAGTACCATACATAGACTGGGTTGTTTACGTATTTATTTTGGTACTAGGGATTGAACCCAGGGGCACTCTACCACTGAGCTCCGTCCCAAGCCCTTTTTTATTTTGAAGCAGGACCTCACTAAGTTGCTGAGACCAACCTGCCTGGAGCTTGCAATCCTCCTGCCCCGGTCTCCCGAGTCACTGGGACTACAGGTGTGCACCACCGTGCTGCCCTGGGCTCTTCTAAAGGGGACTTTGTGAGAGGCGAGCGTGGGAAGGCACGTGGAGGGACATCAGCCTGGTGACCTCTAGATGACGCATGGTGGTCTGGCTCTTCTGAGGATCTGTAGGTCGACGCTGCCTCCTCTATCGGAGCAGCATTGGCAATGTGTCCTATATTATGGGTTTCTTAAAATACTGTATCTCCCTCTGTTTAACCTATTCTAAAGTATGCGTGCTGGTGCATGGGCTAATTAACAGTGCACAGGGCAATTTCATAAGTGAATGAATTTGCAATGACTTCAAGATTTACAGCCAGGGGCTGGAGCAGTGGCTCAGCGGTTGGAGCGCTTGCCAGGCATGTGCAAGGACCCAGGTTCAAACCCCAGCACCACATACACAACTAAGTGTCAGAGAAACAAAGGCTGGATGAAAAAATAAAGATTGGTTCTCTCAAAAAAATATATATATATATACAGCCCGAAATGGTGGTGCACACCTGTGATCCCATCAGCTCAGGAGGCTGAAGCAAGGAGGATCAGACGTGGCCTCAGCAACATAGCGAGGCCCTAAGCAACCTAGTGAGATCCTGTCAAAAAAAAAAAAAAGCAAAAGGGCTGGAGATATGCGTCAGTGGTTAAGAGCTTCTGGGTTCAATCCCTGGTGCCAAAACAAAGAAAAAATTTATAGATTTGCCAAGAATTTGGGGATTGACAGACCTGGGAGAAAAAATTGACCTGGGAAGAAAACATATGAACTTTATCCCAGGGGTTTCAGATTAGTCTTTTATTCTTGTGTCCCCTTGCTACCTACGTCTCCTTCTGTCCTCCCTCAGTGTTGGCTCACATTCAGCTGCCAAGTGGCTTGAACGTGGCCTTTTGTGTTCTCACCAGCAGCCCAGGAGAGTTCAAGATGCTTTCTTTTTTCTTTTCTTTTCTTTTTTTTTTTTTTTAAGAGAGAGGGACAGAATGAGAGGGACAGAGAAAATCAATTTTATTTTTCCATATGGCTTTTGTTTCTCCAACACTTCATTGTGTACGTGGTGCTGGGGTTTGAACCCGAGTCTCTGTGCATGCCAGGCAAGCACTCCAACCGCTGAGCCACCGCCCCAGCTCTGAATTTTCTTATTTACTTGGTATTTTCATTTGAGGCCAGGAAAGGGTACCTTTGTTTCTGAGTGCAGACTGCACAGGAGAGGGGGTTTCAGTTCGTGAAACTTCATCAAGCCGCAAACTTACGTGGCTCTCTTCTGTATGAATAATAATCATCAGTAAAAAGTTTAAAATAATATAAATACCTTTAAATAATTCCACTAAATTAAGAATTTATTGAAATTTTAAATGTACTTTTTGAGGGGCTGGAGTGGTGGCTCAGTGGTTGGAGCGCTTACCTGGCATGTGCCAGGACCTGGGTTCAAACCCCAGCCCCACAAACACAGCTAAGTGTCAGAGAAAAAAAAATGCAGATGGAAAAAATAAACAAAATTGATTCTCTCAGGGCTGGCGAGGTGGCTTAGCGGTTACGGCGCTTGCCTGGAATGAGCCAATACACTGGTTCAAACCCCAGCACCCACGTACACAACTAAGTGTCAGAGCAACGAAAGCCACGTGAAAACTCAATAAAAATTGATTCTCTCTCTCTCTCTCTCTCTCTCACTGTCCCTCTCTCTTTAAAAACAAAACAAAACAAAAACAGACCGATCATACACGGTGGTGCGTGAAGAGTGCGGGCCTCCTCCTGAAAAGAGGAGATAACAGCTCTTCCAGAGGCAGAGGGGGCGCAGCTCTGTGCGAGGGCTCAGCGCGGCTGCAAACCCCAGAGATCCCTAGTCCAGATGTCAGAATCCTGCCCTTTCATGATCTCTAATAATGATGACTAATATTCACCGAGGGCTGTGTGCTACGCCCCATGATGAGCCCTTTACACGCACCTCTCCTTCAATTCTCCCAACCCTCCAGTGGGGCAGACGCTGGTCCTTCTCTATTCTAATCCACAGCTGCATCTCCTGATTCGTGGCTTCAGCATTTGCAAATTCATCCACCGGCTGGCTGAAGTTGATTTGTAACCCAGAATCAGCACCTGGAGTGCTTTCGAGGGCGTTGGAGGCATGCACACGCAGCAGAGTTGGGGAAATCTTGAGCCACCTGATGCGTATGTTCCCAGCAAAGGCCCTACAGGGGACATCCTCTCTGCCCCGTTTCAGCAATCCTGCTGTCAGCAAGTGTCCTCAAGTCCTATTTAGTATGAAATGTTTTGCACTTTTGGGTGTTTCATTGGTGATTTTGCCATTTTATTTTTTTAATTTATTTTTATTAGTGCCTTATAGTGTTACAAAATGTTGGGATTAGTTGTCACATATTCCTAGATGCACACAATTCAGCAATACAATTTGTTCAATGTCCCCACACACACTTCCCTCTATCTCCCTGCTCCTGTCCCCTGATTCCTTGTCTTTCTTCTGGGTCCAATATTGTTCCTAAAAAATCCAAATATAGTGACATAACTCTTAAACCTATGAAGAACATTTTTATATATATATATGGCTATAGTATATATAGTGACATTTATAACTGCTTGGAATGTACCTTGCTTTATCGCAGTTCCAACATTTCCCCTTCTCCTCCCTTCCTATCATCCCTTGTTATTCTTAAAAATATTTGACAATGGGGGGTTGGGGATTTAGCTCAGTGACAGAGCGCTTGCCTAGCTTGCGCAAGGCCCAGAGTTCAGTCTTCAGCCCTGAAAAAAAAAATTTGACAATGGGCTTAAACATTTACGTTTTTGTACAGGTATGCAGCATAGCTTGTTCAAATATCTTATGAAGTGTATTGCAACTGTGTCTCATAAATATTAACATTTTGCATTTTTGTTCTATGGATCTAAAACAGTTTGTCTACTTTACTCCTGAACCTGGGTTTAGGTCCAGCCTCAACAAATGAGGGAAACCATTGGGCTTTTGACTCTCTGGGTTTGGCTATTTTCGCTCAGCATGATTTCTTCCAATGCCATCCATTTACCTTCAATAGACATAATGTCATTGTTTCTAATAGCTGGGTGGAACTCCATGGTATATATGTACCAGAGCTTTTGGATCCATTCATCCAGTGAGGGGCATCTGGGTTGGTTCCATAATGTAGCTATTGTAAATTGAGCTGCTATGAATATTGCTGTGTTGCTGTAATGTGCTGATTCTGAATCCCCTGGAGAAGAGGAACAGATGGATCATATGGTGGATCCAACCCTAATTTTTTGAGGAGTCTCCACACTGATTTCCAGAGCGACTGGACCAGTCTGCAATTCCACCAACAATGTGCTAGTGTTCCTATCTCCCCACAACCCTCCAGCATCTGTTATTATTCGTCTTCTTCATCTTTGCCAGTCTGACTGGAGTGAGGTGAAATCTTAAGGTAGTTTTGATTTGCATTTCTCTGATTGCTAGTGATTTAGAACACTTTCTCATGTATTCACTGGCTTGCTCAATGTCCTCTGTTGAGAAGTTTCTGTTTAGCTCTCTGGCCCATTTACTGATTGGATTATTTGTGTTTTTGTTATTGAGTTTTTTGAGTTCTATATAGATTTTGGATATTAGTCCCCTGTCAGAGGGATCACAGGCCATGATTCTCTCCCATTCTGTAGGTTGTCTCTTGACTGTTTTGACTATTTCCTTGGCTGCACAGAAACTTTTTAGTTTAAAGGCATCCCACTCATTGATTTTAGATTGTAATTCTTTCACTTTAAGATCCTTATTTAGGGAGTTGGAGCGGTGGCTCAGCAGTTACAGCGTTTGCCTGGCATGCGCAAGTACACAAGTTCAAACCCCAGCACCACGTACACAATGAAGTGTTGGAGCGACTAAAGTCACATGAAAAGCTAAATAAAATTGATTCTCTCTCTCTCTCTCTCTCTCTCTCTCACTTTCCCTCTTTCTTTAAAAAAAAAAAAGATCCTTATTTAGGAAGTCATTACCAATTTCCATACACTGGAGTGTTGGTCCTAATTTTTCTTCTAGCAGATGTATGGTAGCTGGCTTAATTTCTAATTCTTTGATCCATTTAGGATTGATTTTGTGCATGATGAGAGATAATGATCTAAATTCAATTTTCTGCAAGTGGATGTCCAGTTTGTCCAGCATCATTTGTTGAAAAGACTGTCTCTCCTCCATGTTATATTTTTGACCCCCTTTGTCAAAGATCAGATGTTTAAAGATTTGGGGCTTTGTCTCAGAGTCTTCTATTCTATTCCATTGGTCTTCATTCCTATTTTGATACCAATAGCATGCTGTTTTTAATACTAAGGCCAATAGTATAGTTTTAGATCTGCTATTGCAAAACCACCTGTCTCATCTTTCTTGCTCAGTAATGTTATGGCTATTCTGGGTTTCTTATTGATCCAAATGAATTTGAGAATTGCTTTTTTTCTTTTTTAAAGAAAGAGGGGACAGTAAGAGAGAGAGACAGAATCAATTTTTATTGAGTTTTTCACATGGCTTTCATTGCTCTGAGACTTCGTTGTGTACGTGGTGCTGGGGTTTGAACTCACGTACTTGCGCATGCCAGGCAAGCACCGTAACCACTGAGCCACCGCTCCAGCCCCAAGATTTGCCGTTACAATATCTACAAAGAATGACATTGGAATCTTGTTGGGGAGTGCATTGAATCTGTACAGTGCTTTTTGTAGAATGGCCAATTTAATGAGATTAATTCTGCCTAACCAAGAGCATGGAACACATTTCCATCTTCTCAGGTCTTCTGTAATTTCTGTTTTCAGTGTTCAATAATTTTCATTGTAGAGGTTTTTTACTTCTCTTGTTACATTGATACCCAAGTATTTTATTCTTTTAGAGGATATTGTGAATGGGACTAATTTCCTAATTTCTTCTTCTTCCCTGTTATTGTTGACACATAGGAAAGCTATTGATTTATGGGTGTTGATCTTGTAGCCTGCTACTTTGCCAAATCTGTTTATAAGCTCTATCAATTTTCTGGTGGGGTTTTTTGGATCTTCCAGATGTAGGATCATGTCATCAGCAAAAAGGGATAGTTTGACTCCCTCTCTTCCTATTCTCATCCCTTTGGTTTCTTCCTCCTGTCTGATTGCTCCAGCCAGAGTCTCGAGGACTATATTGAATGAAAGTGGTGAAAGCGGGCAGCCTTGTCTTGTTCCTGAGTTCTGCGGAAATGCTTTCAACCTTTCTCTATTTAGTATTATACTAGCTGAGGGTTTGGCATATATGGCCTTTATAAAGTTAAGACAAGTTCCTTTGATCCCTATTTTCTCTAGAGTTTTAAGCATAAATGGGTGCTGGATTTTACCGAAGGCCTTTTCTGCATCTATTAAGATGATCATATGGTTTTTGTCCTTAATTCTGTTTAAGTGATGAATTCTATGTATTGATTTGCATATGTTGAACCAGCCTTGTATAGCAGGAATGAAGCCCACTTGATCATGATGAATTATTTTCTTGATGTGTTTTTGAATGCGATTTGCAAGAACCTTACCAAGGATTTTTGCATCGATATTCATGAGGGATATTGGTCTGTAGTTTTCTTTTTTTCATGTGTCTTTATTGGGTTTTGGTATCAGAGTTATGATTGCTTCATAAAAAGCGTTCGGGAGAGTTCCCTCTTTTTCAATTTCTTGGAATAGCTTCATAAGGAGAGGTGCTAACTCTTCTTCGAAGGTGTGGTAAAACTCTGCAGAGAATCCATGAGGTCCTGGGCTTTTTTCCTTTGGAAGACTTTTAATTGCTGTACGGATTTCAGTGCCTGTTATTGGGCTGTTTAGGATTTCAGTTTCATCCTATGTCAATTTGAGGATGTTGTATGTGTCTAGAAATTTGTCCATGTCATCCAGATTATCTGATTTAGAGTATAGCTTTTCAAAATATGTTCTGATAATCTATTTGATTTCAAGGGAGTTAATGGTGATTTTGTTGATTTGCTTTGATTCTCTCCTTCTTTTAGTTAGATTAACTAGGGGCCTGTCAATTTTATTTATTTTTTCGAAGAATCAGCCCTTCATTTCATCAATTCTTTTTATTGTTTTTTTGTTCTCAATTTCGTTGATTTCATCTTCGATCTTAATTATTTCCTTCTTATGCTGGCTTTGGGATTAGACTGTTCTTCCTTTTGTAGAGATTTGAGTTGGAGCATAAGCTTATTTGTTAGGGATCTCTCGTGATTCTTAATGTGGACACACAGTGCAGTAAATTTTCCCCTTAAGAATGTTTTTCATGCTATCCCAGAGGTTTCGATATGTTGTGTCTTCATTCTCATTTTCTTCCAAGAATTCCTTAATTACTGTTCTCACGTCTTCTTGGATTCATTCTTCATTTAATCTCCACATATATGTGTGTTTTGTGCCGTGGTTTTTACTGTCATGGCGTCATGGTCTGATAGGATACATGGAATAATATCTACTTTTCTATATTTGCTGAGATTTCCTTTGTGAACTAGTATATGATCTATTTTGGAGAAGGATCCATGTGCTGATGAGAAGAAGGTATACTCTGCCAATTTGGGGTGGAATATTCTGTAGATGTCTGTTGAGTCTGTTTGATTTATGGTGTTGTTTAGACTGGAGATTTCTTTATTATTTCTTTGCTTTGATGATCTGTCTACTGGTGATAAATGAGTGTTAAAGTCGCCCAGTACTATTGTGTTGAGGTCCATAAGTGGTTTTATATCTTGGAGTGTTTTTCCACATAGTTGGGAGCATTGGTGTTTGGAGAGTATATATTTACTATGGTTATTTCCTCGTGTTGTATTGTTCCCTTTACTAGGATGTAGTGGCCTTCTTTATCTTTTTTGATTAATTTATGTTTGAAGTTCACTTTGTCAGATAAAAGAATTGCAATTCCAGCTTGCTTTCTTGGGCCATATGCCTGCTAGATTTTTTTCCATCCTTTCACCCTTAATTTGTGGGTGTCACTAGCTGTAAGGTGGGTTTCCTGTAAGCAGCGTATTGTTGGATTTTGTTTTTAGATCCAATCTGCTAGTCTGTGTCTTTAAGTTGGTGCATTGAGACCATTCACTTTAGTTTTAGAATTGTTATGTGGTTGTGGCTCATAGTCATTGTTTTTTATTAGTAAATTCTGTGCTGTCTTAGTTGTCTGTTGATAGCCTGTACCTTTCTTGAGTTTCCTCTGTTTGTGGGTTTTGAGGAATATTAGCTTGTACTTGTACCTGGAGTTTATCTTTGAGAATTCTTTGTAATGCTGGCTTTCTGTTCATGAATGCTGCAAGTTTGTTCTTATCATGAAAAGTTCTTATTTCCCCCTCAAATTTGAGGCTGAGTTTTGCTGGGTATAAAATTCTTGGCTGCATTTTGTGTTCATTCAGGCATTGAAAGATCTCCTTCCAAGATCTTCTCTTTTCCAGAGTCTGAACTGAAAAGTCAGATGTGATTCTGATTGGTTTGCTTCTGAATGTGATTTGGCGTTTCTCCTTTGCCACTTTCAATATTCTTTTCTTGATTTCCCTGTTGTACATTTTGAATATGATGTGTCTTGGTGAGCTTCTCATTTGATTAGTCCTATTTGGTGTCCTATAAACTTCCTGGATGAACACATCTGACTGTTTTTATACGGGCAAAATTTTCTTTAGCAATTTCCTTGAGAATATTCCTTATCCCATTTGTTTGTGCTTCATTTTCTTCCTGTAGGCAAATTACTCTTAAATTGTTTCTTCTCATTTCATCCCAGACATTTTTAAAATTCTGTTCGTGTTCTGTGAGTTTTTATCTTTTTTGTCATCTGTGCGCTCTAGCTTGCTCAGCCTGTCCTCATTGTCAGAAGTGCTTTCTTCAAGAACTGAGGTTCTGTTTCCTATAGAAGTTAGTCTATTATTAAATTCTTCCATGGTTCCTCTCATGTCATTGACTGCAGATTTTAGCTCTGTTACTTCCTTTTTGAGTATGTCTATTTCTTTGATAATAGTTTTTCATCTCTTCAGTCTTCTTGCTTAGTCCCTTCATTATATCTTCTTTTAGATCATTGTTCCTTTTAGTAATCAGATCATTGATAATATTTTCAAGGTTTTCATCTCGACCCCTATCCGTGGCATCCTTTTGGGGGGAGTTTTGGGTTTGAGGTGAACCTCTCCTTGTTTGATTCTTTATTTTGAAGAGCTTCCTGTGGATCTCTGAATTGAGGTTTCCTGAGGGGAAAGCAGGCAGTTCTCCAGGTGGTTTTTCCTTACAAGTCAAATGGTCAGATGAGCCACCAACTCTTTGATCATCACCTTCTTCCAAATGCTGTTTCTGCCTGGGTCCTGGTGTTGCTCTACCTTTTGGTTCCAGGCTCAAGGTTGCAAACCTGAACCTATCAAAACGGAGACCTACCTTCCAGCAGAACTCAAACAGGTCCAGCAGGAACGCAAGGAGTAGGCAGGTGGGGCTGCTCCAGACGGAACCTCCCCTAGTTGGTCCTGAGCAGGGCTGCTCCAGATGGGGGTCCTACAGGTGGTGTCCTGAGCGCCTTCCAGTGGAACTCAAACAGGCCACAGCCAGGAACACTGGCATCAGTGTTTTCTAAAGATCTTGATGCAACTGCCATGTGCAGCTAAACCTAAAAATCACATTTCCTGGCCCCTTAGAGCCAGGCGTGCCCGCTTCAGATCTTTAAAACTTGCACAGCCAAGCAACCTGGACAACTGCTCACAGGAGAGAAATGGAGAGCAGGGCGACAGGAACTCTGATTTTGCCATTTTAAATGGCGTCACCCATAGCACCAAAGTGCTGTCTGAGTTCCTAAGTGCAAGAGGTCACAGTGTACCATAGAAAAAGTATGGGTGTTAGGCAAACTTCCTTCAGGCATGAGAGGTTCAATGTTAACGAGTCAACACTGCACCAAATAAGGCTTCTTTAAGCAGAAACACATAAAACAAGGTTATGGTTTCATTGATGGATACAGATGTGTGGAGCAGAGCCTGTTAGGGACTGACCCCTGGAGCAAACGCTCAGCACTTGCTAAGTCAGTATTTTTGGAGACTTAATTGTACATAAATAGCATAAATAAGAACTAAGGGAGCCAGGGCACAGACAGTCTAGGCCTCTTGTCATCTGCCGCCCAGCTAAACAGCCAAGGAGCTGAGATTTGAAACCAAAAGATTTTCACCCAGAGCCCTAACTTTCAAATGTGGATCTAGCCAGGACTTACAACCAAATAACATCGAACTCCACAACTAGAAGGACTGAACTCCGAGTTTACTTAGCTGTATCTGCTCAGGACACACAGTTGAAGTCTGTGCTGAGACAGCTGGAGGCTGAAGGGTGCTCCCTTCTACTGTACCCACTGCCACCAGACAGCTGGCCAGCCCTGCATTGCTCTTCTCCATACACCACAAAAGCAGCTATGCAGGTCCCAGAGCTGTGCCCTCAGTGGACACCAGGTTCCAGGCAGCCCCACTACAATGAAAGCTATAACAAAAATTAAAATGCCTGAACGATGGTGAAAAGGAAAGCGGTGATTCGTTTCTAAGCCCTAAGAGATTTTTCTCACAGGGGTAAATTGCCACACAGATATCATGTCCAGAATTCAATCCACCAGAGCCAGTGATTTTCTGGAATCTAACAATATTTTGCTTTGAGAAATACTAGGTTGGCCAGTTTACCTGTTGACCTGGACAATCCAGTGAATTTACACAATTTATGACAACAGGAGGTTTTCTCAGTTTGTCTTGCATCCAACCACTGGACTTGCCTCAATCCCACCTGTCTTCTCCCTAAAGTGCTCCCTTTGGTTATAAAATCCTCAGTTCTGCTTAACCTGGATGAAGTGCTCACCTGGTTTCTAAACTGAGCTGGTGTCTTCCTGACTTGCAAATCTATTCTATACCCAAATAAAACTCTTTGTTTTTATTTTAACCTCTTTTATTTCTTGGTTTACAGGTGCTAGATTCCCATATAAACTAATGAGTTTCCTTGTAGGCTGGACCATCTGGGCCAGATATTTCTGCTGTTTTCTGAAACCCACGTTCTAGTAATACTTGAGGCTGGGGGTCAGTACACATTTCCTGTAATGTGCCAGAGAGTAAATAATCTAGGCTTCCTAAGCCTCAGTTCTGCTTTAACCCTTATAGACTCTGCTGCAAATACTCATCAGCCCTTTCATTGAAGACTGTCACAGGCAGCACCTAATGAGGAGGCACGACTGTGTTCCAATAGAACTTTATTTACAAAAGCAAAAAGAGGGCCAACTCCCTTTCCCTGATCCAGAGAGAAGGAAGGCTGTTATATTTTGTAATTTCAGCCCTAGAAGTAAAAAAAAAAAAATCGTCGTTTTGCTAAAAAGTAGATGAAAACTGAGTCAGACATTGATTTTCCAAGATGGCAAGCACAGAACTACACACACTAGTTGTTCACTGGGCAAGTGAGCATGGATAGTGCACTTCTCAAGTTAGAACTGAACTAGTTGGGATATTAAAGCAAGCACGAAGCAAAAGGATCTTGTCTTCACATGCCGTCCTTAACCAGCCTGAATCTTGGCAAAGGCACGGGTAAATTCCGCACTTGGAACTGGGTGAGGGGCGGTGGCTCCCGGCATCGCGTTTCAAGAGCTGCCAGAGCTCAGGGGTGGATCCGGTTCTTGCACACTCTCAGCTTTTCCGTTTCCAGACCCAGGAGCCCAAAGCGGGTTATGAAACGGTATGGAAAGCCGGTTTAATCCCGCGAGATCACCCTCGGCGGGATCTGGTGGGACTTTGGGGGCTCCGAGCGGGCCTTGCAGACTGGGGTTCGGTAGCTCGCGCCATGCACGCCCCGCTTCTAGTGAGTCAGGTCCCGCACGCTCTCCACCGGGTCCCAGGTCCTAGATCACGCGCCCGTCAGACGGCAAGAAGCTCCTGCAGGTGAACGAGCCGCACGGGCCTGGCAGGCTGCATGCGCGGGTCGCGCGGTCCCCAGGGACCCGGTGACAGAGAGGGCGGAAGCGCAAGAGCCCGGCACGGGCGAGCGGGGTTACCAGGCGTTTTGGGGCCATCCCCGAGCTCGGCCCTGCGCGCCGCGGGGATACGACTGCCGCACCCGGGAACCCGAGTTCCGCGGAACCGCAGCACACAGCTGACCAGCGGAGCCGGGGCAAGCGCGCCCACTTCCGCCAAGACTCGGCCAAAATAGCTCCTTCCGGCCCACGCAAAACCTGACTGCGGCCAGCGCCCCCCTCGGTGGGCGGGGTTGAGTGAGGCCACGCCCCTGCTTCCGGCTCGCATCCGGCTGCGACAGGCGCCGCCAGCCCCTCCCTTCGTGACGTCACTTCCGGGATGCCCGGGCGGGGCCCGAGCGGGGGCCGCAGCCCTGAGAGTCTTGGCTGCGCTGCCCGCCACGTCCCCTCTCCGGCGGCGGGCGCTTCCCAGCCGTACGAGGGCCGCCGGATCGCCGCGGGCCTGCCGCGCCCGGGTAAGGCACTCGAACTGCAATCCAGGGAGCAGTTGTTAGGGCTCCCTCGGGCTGAGAAAGGGAGGTGGGCGGCAGCAGGGGGATGAATGAGGGCGCCAGAGGCGCGAGTAGGGGGACACGGGAAAGGATGAATGGGGACCAAGCGTGCAAGAGGATGAGGAATGGAGGGGAGGAATAGAAGGGAGGAATGGCCGTGACCCCGGAGGAGCATGGATGGAGCCCAGGAGGGAGGAGGGAGGAGAAGCCAGGCTGTTCCAGTCTGGGAGCACAGTTGGGACATTCCCGAGTGCGCCGAGAACTGGAAAGGTCTTCTTGCCGCAAGCCGCAGACCAGACCGGACCCCAGGAAGTGTTGGTTTCAGAGTAAGAGTTGACCCTTTGGGTGAACGAGGCCTCGCCGCTCAGACCCTCTCTACCTGGGAAGGGGTTGTGGTTTCCCAAGATTTTCCACCGGCCCATCTACCTGGCTGCCTCCCTCACGTGGTGGCTTAGTGCATGCACTTAACTGTTCAGCTGATACCAAGAATTAACTCACCACAGCGTTCTCCACAAGAAACACGGTACTTAGAAATCTGACTTTAACACTTTGCAGTTATTTCTACCCCCAGGAAGCTTTCTGAATTTGGGATGAAATCAGCAAGGGAAGTACTAAAATGCAAATTTCCCATTTATTTGCTGGACCAGCCTAATGAACACAGGATTGTCAGACCTACCCATGCCACCAACAAAAGTTAGACCTTAGCATTTAGTCTTGATACCAAGCCTTCCAGAAACCTGGAAGCAAGCAGTGTAATTAAGGAGATGTTCAGTGTTCCAGGTTCCCATCTGCCACATGGTCACATCCTTTGGACCACAGGGTGATGTCTATATACACAAAACTATAAGTCTGTTTTCCTTGGGCTTCTGCTACCGAAGTTCAGTTGGGTGACGTGTCAGGATTAGGTGTGTGCAGTTTGCCCTGTGTTGACTTTCACAATCCCTGCTCCTTGGTATCAGGTACAGCTTCCCAAGCTTAGAGGAGGGACCAGAGCCATGTTCTTGCTGATAACAGCATGACAGAGTATGGGCATGACACAGGTAGTCCCTTACCACCCCTGAGGATTACTGGTATTGGATATGTCTATGCGAGAAAAAAAGACAGAATTTGGCGTTCAGTTTCACATAACTTGCATGCAACAGCCTGCATATTACCGACAGTTGCTAAGAAAGTTAAAAATCAAGCCGCGGTTGGTACCACCAGAAACCAGAGAGGAGGGATTGGGAGGTATCTCAGGATCATAGACCAGAAGAGGATAGAGACGCTGACATTCAGGGGCACAAGTCCTTCCTTGTGGGCTGTCGCCTGGCTCAAGGGTATGCCCTGCTGCACCTCCCTTGCAGATCCTGTGGAGTGCTGTTCCCTGAAGAGGAGGAACTGCAGTGCCAGCCTAACCGCTCAACTTTCTATCTGCCCTGACCTCTGACTTTGTGCTTTTAAAAAATTTTTTTGTTTTGCGGTGCTGGGGTTTGAGTCTAGGGTCTTGCACATGCTAGGAGAGTGCTCTTCCGCTGAGTTACATTCCCGTGCCTTTTTATTTTATTTCAAGATGGAGTCTTGTCCAGCCTTAAACTTGCAGTCCTCTTGCCTCAGCCTTGTAAGTAGCTGGGATTACAGGTGTGTGCTACCACACCCGGCTTAATGCCTAATTCTTTCTCCACCTAATAATGTGAGTAATTGGATAGGTCCTGAGGGCTAGATTCTCATTTAAGGCTCATGGAAACAGGAGAAACTGTTATTTTAAATCTCATTAATGGTTTCTCCATCATGGGCCAGCTTGTAGACGTTAATGCAGGTCCCCTCCTGTGACCTCGACATTGAGACTATTCTGTTGGAAAGTTCAACCAGAGTTGAAGTCATGGCACAAGGAAGACCTGCTGTAGAGTTGACATAGCAATCGATTCCTGTTTCTGTGGGAATGACCACCAGTCCTGCTGGCCGGGAATGAATGATCAGAAGTTTTCTCGGGAACGTGTGGAGTATTCAGAGACAGCCTTGTGGAGACAGTCTGTGTGGGTGACTGCTTGCACACAGGACAGTGTATGGCTGTGTGTGCACTCCTGGTCATTTGCTTTGGAGAACAGGGCCTTGGTGGGCCCTGGGCATCCCTACCTACTGATATCTGCCCCCTGTAGAGGGTGATAGGGTGTTTCTACTGTCTCCTGAGACATCAATGAAATCTTTTATGCCGCTTAATATTTTTGCATTACAGCTGGTACTCCTAGATTCCCCTAGAATTCCAGTTGGCTCCTAGAAAAACGTGCTTTCTGAATTGTCAATCCTGCAGTTTCTCTGAATTATTAAGAATGCACAGGGAACTGTGTCAAGGGAGATTACGCTGTGCCAGTGTGCCTCTTAGCTCAAAGTACTTGAAGAAAATCAGTTTTGTTTCACGGGAGCCTTTCAGAAATGTTTTCCAAAAGTGATACATGCTTGTTAAAAAAAAAAAAAAAAGGAAAAGAAAGAAAATGCAAATCATAGGTCAGTCTGTTCCCCAGGGCTGATTATTATTAACATTCCAGTGTAAATCTTTAATATATTTCTGTTTAAACTATACCATGTTCAGCATGCTGTTGTGCAATCTGCTGCCCGTACTTGGTGCATGTTATGTAGCTTCCCATGTTAATAAATAGAAATTTGCCCACTTTCAACAGCTGCCATAGTATTTTACCCGTGAATGGGACGGTCCTCTACAGAACTACTGCAGCGTTTACCTGTGTTTTGTGCATAATGCATATCTCTGTACGTCTGTCCAGTTGCTGCCTTGGAAGACGCTCTGCAGTAGAAATTGCTACAGCAGCAGTTTTGGTTTGGAGAGCTTTGAGATACGTTGTCACTTTCCTGCACTGAGATCCGTCCATCCAGCTGCTCTGTGACCCACCTGCCTCCTCCCTGGGTGTCCCCCCCATGCTTTTCCTAAGAAGTGTTGACTCTTTCCAACCCTAGATGCATCTGACACCCCCTGCAGGGGAGCATCCGCCTTGGTCCCACATGTCCCACAAAGTGTGCCATGGCCTGGGGGTGCCCTGCCGAGCTGCCCTTGTCTGCACAGCCGGACTTCACCCTGCAAACGCTAGAGTGCCAAGCCCACAGCTCCCTGAGGAGGAAGAAGGCCCAGCCTGCAAGCACATCCTGAGCAGCTGCCTCTGGTGAGTGTCCCTGGCTGCATGGGTTGGCCCACCGATTTGGAGATGGGACAGTGAGCTCGGAGACGGCCCTGTGGGGGCTTTGCAAGGTCAACAGAGGATCATGGAAAAGGAAAGATAACCAGAGGGACCCAGGATATGACCTTCACCATCAGAGGTGCTGCCTTCTGAGTGGACTAGGATGGTGGTCCACAGGCAGAGATGGTCGTAGGGAACGAAGACCATGCAATCCTCTGTGGCCCTTTTCTGCTTCTGTGACATGCAAACAGGTGTCTGTGGGGGGCTGTCTTTCAGCCTCCTGTCACAATACTCTCACAGGGGTGCACAGGGACACTGCTTCTCACTGATGCTGGGGACAGAGGAGTGGTCTCCTGAGTGGAGACCCCAGGAATGAGACGACTGTGTCTGTGCATGGGGAGGCACTGGCCAGGCACGGGGAAGTCCTTGGGGGATGTGGACTGGTCCTTCCCCGCCTCAGCTGGATCCGCAGCCCTGAAGTCGGCAGAAGTGCTAACACAGCAGTGGCCCCAGCCCCACCAGCTGCCTGTTTGTGTGGATAAAGTTTTATTGGAACACACACCATCCACTTAGGTGTCCTGGTGGCTGCCTGTGCAGGAGATGTGTGGTGAGGGGGCGACAAAAAGCCCTAAGGCCTGGGGTGTGTTCAGGGGGCTGACACCCCTTGAATTCAGGGGCAGACGTTCAGTCGAGGGCTCCTGCTCGGGGAGCCCCTGGGGCCCGCTGTGGTGGTGCTGGGAAGGCATCAGCAGGGGGAGCCCTCTAAGTGCACCCATCTACCAGGAGCCCAGTGCACCGCGGGCTGGTGCCGGCACCTTCCGTCTCAGTCCCTCCCTGTCAGGGTGCTGCTCCGTCTCTTCTCCCCTCCCCACCCCCATTTTTTCCATCAGAACAAAGAATGCCTTTTGCACCCTGGAGCACACATGAAGCCTGGAGTTTGTCAGGCGGAGTCACTTCCCCAGACCTGGCAGACAGCAGGAGCCCTTAGTACCCTTTCTGAGAGAAGACACAGTTTAAAGCTGGGAAAAGCTTGGAAAGGGATGGGAGCCTCCAGGAACATCCCAGCCTTCCGAAAAGGTTCTGTCTGAGGCTTGTTCAAGCCACGGGCCACTCACAGGAGTCCATTGATTACAGGTCACCTGCCACCACCTGAGTATCCTATTATGTTATTATGTGGCACTGGGCTCCCAGCGTGTCTAGATGTGCTTCTCGGGTGGCCGATGGCTAAACCAGGCACCACGCTAGTAGCTTGCTGCCTATCCCGCGTCACCCTCAGAGACCTTGATGAGGTTCAGAGAGGTTTCGTGACTTGCCAGCTTGCCTGGTCAGTGAACCCAGGAGCTAGGACTGAGCCCTGGCAGATGCCACGGCCCCCACTTCCCTGCATGATTCCTGGGTCTTCCTGCTGTGGCTTCGGCAGGGGAGCAGCCCTGAGCACTGAAGGAGCTAACGGGTGGCTCACGGGGCGCACAGCATGGCCCCAGTCCACCTGCAGCTGGGGCCCGGAGTCTCCCTCTGCCGTGGGCTGCTGAGCACTAGTTTCCAAATGACCCTTCTTTGTTGTTGTTATTTGACTTAAAAAAAAAACACTAAATAAAAACAAAACAAAGGCGAAAGCAAATGAACATGGTTCTTCTAAAAGTGCGTTGGGGCTCCTGTCAGCCCTGCGAAGCTTTAGGAGGAGGGGCTGTGCTGCAGGGGCAGGGGAACGCAGGAGCTCGGTGGCCTCTGCAGCGGAGAAGCCACATAGGCACTCGGCTGCTCATTGCCATTCAGCTGCACTCCAGTGTCCTGCTTGTGGTCCCCAGGATGCTGGGGGTGAAAGAGGAGAAGAAACAGCCCTTGCCCTGGAAGCAGGGAGAGGCAGGAGGCGGGGCTAGGGTGAAGGACAGCACCAGAAGCGTCTGGGCAGCGGAGGGTGAGCGCAGGAGCGGGGCCCTGGGGATGCCACCTAGACGGGGTCTTTTCCAATGAGCCGCCGTTCCCAGGCGGGGCACGGTGACTTCAGTGCTGCCTTTGACATGGGACTACAGGTTTCTCACAGGTTGCATGTGAGGGGCGCTTGCCCCGCTGCTGCCCTGTGGTTAGTGGGGTCCACAACCTTTCTGTCGTGACCTGCATCCCACTGTCTTCCTGTTGTTATCATCTGCTTCCTCATTGCGGACCTCCCCGTCAGGTGACCCTCCACCAGGTGATCCCATCCAGCTTTCAGAGTGCCCCAAGTGTCACTTTCCCTGGAAGCCATCCCTGCCACACCCACCTGCTGTGATCAGTGTTCTCTGGTCCTGGTGGTACCCTGCCCTCTGCAGCCTCACTCAGTCACCTCCAGGCCTGCTAGAGCCTGTCTCCTTCCTGCTTCCCTGTACAAGTCGCAGTCACTGGCCTGCAGTGACCTCTTCTCTGGTCTCCTGCTGGGCTGCAGATGGAGGAGAGCCATGGTGCGTTTTGCATCTTTCGCCCCCAGTGCACTCCCGACACAGGAGCAGGCACCCCCCACATAGGGGGTGGGTGAGGAGGTGGGGGGGGATAAGTGGGTAGCAGGGAGGTGGGGAGGTGAGTGGATGAGTAGGTGGGCGTCAGGGAGGTGGGTGGGTAGGTGACGGTGTGGGTAGTGGGGAGGTGGGGAGGTGAGATGGGTGGGTGGATGGGTGGGATAATGGAGGAAGGGACATGGATGGGTGGCTCCATCATGCCACCCATGTGAAAGATGTGTTCAGCTGTCACGGTGCACACAAGGGAACTGAGCCTGATTTGTGCTCTTCACCATGGAAGAAGCCAGGGACAAAGACTCACCCACTCGTGATAACAAGGTTTTTGGCACTGGGAGCGCAGCCAGTCTTGGCCTCTCCCACCCTTCCAAAGTCTGGCCTCCAGGCTGGAGCGGTGGACTTGCCCAGGCTGAGACAGTGAGGCAGGTCCAGATCTCCGGCAGGACAGAGACAAAGGTGCCAGGTAGGGCGATGTTACCTCAGGGACGCCACATGGCCCCGTTCCTGGCCTGCTCCTAGGACTTGGCTTGATTTGCACCCTGGACCCTGCTGGTGCCCTCAATGGCAGGCGTGGTGCCAGGCGAGGCTGCTCTGGCCAGACGCCTCCTGACAGTGTGCTTCCTTAACCCCAGATCCCTCGCCCAAGCAGAAGGGGACGTTGACACCCTGAGAACCCCAGGGACTGCCCCACCCTGCTGGGACTTGCAGCAAGATGAGGACAGCCCTTGCGCTTTTGTGGCTTTTCTCCTTGTCCTGGTCTGCAAGCCAGGCGGCACCTGAGGAGCCACGTAAGTGAGAAAGCTGTGTGACTGTGGACCGACTGGTGGCCTCGAAGCACCCTGAGCCCTTGAGAGAGGCATCTCAGGACCCTGGAGCTGTGCAGGCTGGCCTGGGAAGGGTGGTGGACCTGAGCTCCTTGGGCCAGTGTGAGTGGGGCCCCCAGTGGGACCAGCTGGAGAGTCCACTGGCTGCGCATCCAATGTTTAACCACCCTGCCCCGCACCAGGCACCGCTCACCTCCAAGAATTCGTACAGCAGACCCAGGCCCAGGGCGAGGAGCTCTTGGGTCTTGAGCAGCACTCTATCTGCTGCGTGGGCCGAGGTCAGGTCGGGGCCTTGGTCTAAACCCAGGCTGGCTCGGGGCCTTGTCCTAAACTCTGGCCGAATAGGAGCCTTTTCCTAAACCCAGGCTGGGTTGTAGCCTTGTTCTAAACCCAGGCCAGGTTCGGGTCCTGGTCCTAAACCCAGCCCTTGTTCCGGTCCTGGTCCTAAACTCAGGCCGGGTTTGGGTCCTGGTCCTAAACCCAGGCTGGGTTCAGGTCCTGGTTCTAAACCCAGGCCAGGTTGTGGCCTTCTAATGGCGCGTCACACCCGCAGTGAGAGACTTTCACTGTGTTACAGGAATTGGAACAGATTGTGACGCTCTTAAGCCTCCTGCAGCCCGGGGTTCGGAGAGGGCGAATGAATGCTAAAAGCAGAGTGCTGGGGCTTCTCCAGCGCACCTCATGCCAGATGGGAGTGGGGAAGAGGAGCTCAGCTGTGGGTGGAGAGGAGGCCCCCGCACAGCCAGCCCTGGGACCAGGGTCCTGTGACCATGGAGTGGCACCCCGTGCGGGGCTGGAAGTGACTCTTTTTCTTCTTTTTCTGACTTTAAGGGCACATAGTTCCTAACAAGGCGTGGCATGTGTTAGTCAAGAAGAATGCATCCGTGAACACAGAGAAGACTTTGGAGAAAACAAACACGGTGACGCGTTCTCCTGTCACCTTGCCCCGAGGGACTTTGGCAGCCAACCTCACCTTTACTCAGGTCTCACCAGAGACAGCCAACAGGACAAATGTGAGCACTCCAGCAGCTGCACAAGGCATGACCGGGGACATGGCCTCCACAGCTCCCCTGTCGCCTACCCCCACATCAGCATGGCAGACGCCATCCACAGCCACTGGGCTGCCATCTCCCAGCACCCCCCTTGCACACGTGCCAAGCAGCGGCTCAGCACCAGGAGCAGCAACGGTGGCAACAGAGGCCACGCGGACCCAGGCTGCCCCTGCA
>PVKS010022507.1:0-33649 GCA_004027875.1 Aplodontia rufa | reverse complement strand
TATAAATATGTATATGTACATATTTATATTTTAATAAAAAGGACATTGCAAAATGCTTATAATTTCATGCAGTGGTGCACATGTGTAATCCCAGCGACTCAAGAGAGAGGGAGGAAGATTGCAAATTCAAAGCCAACCTTAGCAACTTAATGTGGACCTAAGCAACTTAGCAAGATTCTGTCTCAAAATAAAATATAGAAAGGGCTGGGGATGTGGTTCAGTGGTTAAGCACACTTGAGTTCAATCCCTGGTACCAAAAACGAAAAAAACATTGCATGTTAATTTGATAAAAACTATTCTTCAACCAATAAAAGTGCCCCTTTGATTGCAAATCATTTGGGAGAAAATGAATGAAGAAATACATATGTTTATGGATATCCTATGAACCAGTGTTTTGGAGAGAAAAAAATTCATCCGTTGTTAACTTGCAAGACCATATTCAAATGTCCTCTGGCACACTTACCATTCCTTCCAACTCCTCCAAAAGAGCTCATGACACTGTATGGATGGATACTTTAGTAATTCCTCTTCCACTAGGAGTAATTACCTCCCTTACCCACTCATCAACCTGAATGGAAACACTGCTTTTAAATACTCACATGCTGCCAATGTGGCATCGTTTTAGAAACACTATATTGTAAAAATAGTGACATGTTCCTCTTAATCCAGGACTTGTCCTGTGAGATCACAGACAGAAGGACTGATACCATCTATGTGGTAATCCCACCAGTAACCAATCTTCCCAAATACTGTCTTTAAGTAGTGGCAAAAAACCATGCTAAATACTCTTTATATTAATGCATTACAATTACATACAATAGTGGGATTTTTTGTTATACATTCATATATGCACACAATATCACATTATAATTTGGTCAATGTTGCTCCCTGGTAACTAAACACTCAATTCAATTTTAATAGCTATGCTTGCAGAAAGACTGCCTGGTGTTACATTAACAAATTCTTTTATAAGAGAACACACTGTTTTGAAGAAAAAATGACCGATAATTCAAAGTTCTGATGAAGATTTTTATTAATTTGAATACATGACTGGATGATGCTCTTGGAAGCATACATATGGCAAAGTTAAAAGGTAAAGATAGAAACCTAGCCTGAATTTTTCCAGTGTGAGCAAAAGAGAGATAGAGATAAATCAGAATTCACAAAATCGATGTCACAGCCAGGTACATAGACTGATGACCTGGTGTCATGTTATTTTCCTGCTACATAAAGGCTCAGTTGAAAGAATGAAATCAACCCCCCAAATTTCAATTTAATAGGAGCTTTTTATATTTCATTCCAGAGAAAAAGAACTGAACTAAATTACTCAAAAAATAAAACAACAAAAAAGGAACAATTAACAGATGCTCTACCAGTGACATGAATGAAAAAAAAATCAGGAGGCAAGATTATAAATTTAAGTATAGTACAAAATTAAGAGCTAAAGCATTATATTAGAGAATTAAGATCCAAAGTGGTCCCAACAAGCTGAATCTCTGGACCAGTCCTTCTTAACTCTGGCTGCATGTTATCATCAGCTGGGGGGTTTTAAAAAGACCAGCTATACTCTACCCTCAGAAATTCTCATTTAATTAGTCTTGGTCAGGACTCAGGCATCAATAGTTTGTAAATGTTCCCCAGGTGACTCTAAAGTGTATGCAGGGTTCGTACCACAGACTTAGCTCATGTCTTAGCTCAGTTCTATGGAAGGTGCCCATGCTATAGTTATAAGTGACAGGCAGGAGGCTGAGGGAGAAGTGACGCAATGGTAGAACCTGACTTCTGTGTTACAATGGAAAACAGGAAGAATCAGCAAGAGACACAGCTAAAATCCACAAGGAATAATAATTATTTTTAAAAAAGGGATGGGAGAAAGGGAGGGAGAGGGGGAAAAAGGGAGACTTGAATTAGAACAAGTTAAACTCCATGTTCTTATAATTAAGTCATTGTGTAATTTTACGTCATGTACACCAACAAAGGAACCAATTAAATAAAAAATTAAAAAATAATAAAGAATAATATTGATGAGTATTTCCTACTTGCCAGGCATTGAGCTGAGGTGCAAAAGCATGACAATAGTAAGTTCCCATTTGGCTTATGAAAAACATACAAAGAGATAAGTAGGTAGAATGTGTATGGGAAATCTGCCCAAGAAAATAGATGCTGTTATAAGGGGAAAGTGGGGTGGGAGGTATAATCATTTTGCATGCTCATTCGAATTTTTTTTTCACTTTCAGTAGATGTTATTGTTACAATGATTATTAAGTTTTTTAAATTATGGCAGTTTCTGATGTCGATGATTACTGCTTTTTCCACTGCATCACCCAACTCCTACCATCTACTTCCATTCCCTCCAACAAAAAGAGGGCTATTTTTTATATAATTCCCTTGGCCCATTGCTCATTCATCACACATGCCTAAATTTAATTCTGATGATTAGCAATAGATGTCAATATTTGAATCTGACACTGAGAATGGGACTTGCTAAATACTAATCCAGATCAATGGAAAACATTTTGCCATAGAAAACTAAAGTTTGGTAGGGTGTGGCCTGGAGAGCAGTTACAGATATGCTCAGGGTTTTACAATTATAATGTGCATGTTTGGAGTTTGGGAATGTGCTAGAAAGAAGCCTGTGACTGCTGTGTGGTAAGATGACAGGAATAAAATAAAATTTACATTAGCTTGCAAATCTTCCTCTTTTTGTAACTCCCTTGATTTGCAAAAGCTCTATAGAACTTTTAGCTCTCTTTTCTATTGATCAAACCCAGCTTTGATGTTCTCTCTAAGCACACAACCCTGGAGCAGAAATGTGGGTGGTCTTGGGGTGGTGAGGAGGAAACTTCCTAGAGGCTCTCCCCCATCCTCTAACACATTCATACCCCCACCACCTGGCCCAGCTCACCAGCAAGAAAGCACTATTCCTTTCAAATTTAGAAGAAAGAATACCAGTCTGGGGATAAGAACTTTATCATTTTGTTGCATAACTCAAGGCTCCAAATGTCACGTGAAAGAAGAGGAAGCTTGCAGAATTCCAACTTTCAACTGCATGCCTCATATTTGGATGGAGCTTATATTTAGTAAACTATTAACCTTTTTTTAGAAAACAAATTTTATTCATAATACTATGAAATACAAGACATTAGGAATATATTTAACAAAAGAAATGCAAGACAAGTATTAGCCTACATGATAGTAGCTAATGTATTCTTAAGTCTACCTGAAAGTAGTGACCTATAAAATCTAAACCTAAATATTAGAGAAAATGCAGATTAACTTAGAATTCTAGCATCAAGTATCATCATACAAAATGGTTTTCTGTATGCATAGACAAATAAGTTCTTTTCAATTGCTCACTTGGTCTAGAGAATACAGACCCACACCACCAGTGATCCCATTGCCACAATAAAATTTGGTGTTGTATTCCAAATGCTGAATGTCCTTGTTATATAAAACACATGGGTTTTATTGGTGCATATTTGGTTTTATCTGAATGTAAAACAAAAATGTAACAAGTAACACTGTAGAAATATGTAAGCTGCCTTAGGATTCTCATTTTACATTCTACTGGTAAAGTGCAAAGGAAAAAATCAAGTACCTTTCAAGTGAGAAATCTTTATCTTAAACATTTTCTTTCTAAAATGACAGTTGATAACTTTAGATGAAAAAGTGTCTAAGAAGGAATCATTTTAATGACTTGACTACTAGAGTGACAGTTTATTGAAGAGATGATTAATATAGGGAAATCAATTTTATTCTTCAGAAAACAAGATATCAATGAATCTGTGTCCATGCATTTTTAACAAAATTGTATGTTAAGCTTTTTTACAGGATAGATCATTACCAATTAAATGGATTTTAGTTTCCAGAATTTTACCAGAAACTATCATCTGACCCAAAGGAGAGAAAACTAAAGTGGAATCAAAGGAAAAATCACATCATGATTTACAACTTATATTTTCTGATCAGACTTACAAATCCAGCTAAAGTGTTTAATCAATACAGAGCACTTAAAAATGATGTCAGTTATAGAATGCTTTCACCTAAAAGCAGTACTTAGGCTAACTTCCTCTTAAATATTTTTTTTTTAAAAACTTGTTTCTTTTTAGCATTTATTTCTCTAAATTAAATCTAATGCCTAAGACATTGTATCAAATTTAACCTGCTTCTCAGGCCTTTATTGAAGAAGTTACATAAAACAAAGAATAAAAATTCAAAAATAGCTGCTTAAGTAATTCCCAGGCTGATTTGTGGGACTTTGAACGGACAGATCAAGGACCTCTGTCTTTACATTTAGAAGCTCATATTTCAGGAGAATGTATAGGAGTTAACTGTTACACTCTGGGACTGTCTCAGTCATGTTCCTGGTGCAGGGCACTGAATCACGATATTCTAGTTTTCTCTGTGTTCTTATGTAGAAATTAGGCCTCTTCAGTTCAGAAATAGACACCTAACAAGGTGTTTGATCTAAGTCAACAACATAATGAAGGGTCCAAATGGAGTAGAGATGAATCGGGTCACTGAACTTTGGACTGTTGGTAGTCTTTGATAGTCCAAGGGGAGCCCTAAAAGTTGAAGGATGTCAGTTAGGTCACCTAAAAGGAGGCATAGCTTTGAATGGTCAATAGTAAGTGGACAAGGTCACTAAGTCCAACATGAGAAATTTTAAACACTTTCTGCAAACATTTTGAGTACTTTATGGATGGTTCAGCCATAAAATAGTTATTAGGAGAAGCTGGTAATATTTTTAACTCAATATGAGCAGTTGGTACTTGACATGAGTTTTTGTTTAATCAGCACAGAAATTTTGTAGGCAAGTATTCTTATCTTTAGCTTACTTACAATACGAAGGTCCAAAGGAGATAGTCAAATGGATAAGTACATTGCACTAGATCACATGTAAGTGCTAGAGCTTGGATTTGAACCCAATTGATCTAATTCTAGAGCCCATAAACTTTCTTGTAAGTCAGGCTGTCCATCAAAGAGAGAAGACATCTCTGAAACACAAAATGCTTCTTGGGGCTATTGACAGATACAGTGATCCATTGCCACTATAAAGCCACAATAGTTAAAACTACAAGTAATTTTTGGCATAAGATAACAAACATTCATTTTTGCCCACCAAACTCTGGGTCAGCTGGACAGCTCTGAAAGTCTCAGCCAAGCATGGACAGTATAACCTAGGCTCACTTGTTACATGTCTGATAGGCTAGCTAGTCAGCTGGGATCTGGCCAATCTAGAATATTCTCATCTAGGATTATTTGTCTCTCTTTCACATGGTCTTTAATCCTCAATAAATTATCCTAACATTCACAACAGAGTTATAAATAAGAAATAGAGGCAGGCAAGACCTCTCAAAACCCAACTCCAGAACTGGCACACTCACACTTCCGCAATGTTTCATTGACAAAAGCAAGTCAGAAAGGCAATTCGGATTCACAGGGTAAAGATACAGACTTACCTTTACATAGCAAAAGCTACAAAGTCAAATTGTGAAGGGCACATACAGAGAAAGGTGAAAAACTGATCCATTTTGTAATCAATCTGTCACAGCAATGCAGGGTCAAAAAGAACAGCAGTGTAGACCAACAGGAGTTTCTCATCCACTTATTTATTCATTCAACAAATATTAATTGATCTCCATTATGTATCAGGTAACTTATAGGTGAAATTAAAAAAAAAAGATAAAAATGTTTCCCTAAATTAAAATCGCATTCTAATGAGGAAGACAGACATTTTGCAAGATAAATAACTAAAACAATTAGTAATGTATTAGTCAACTTGGGCTATACCATTAACAAAATACTACAGACTGGGTGAGTTAAACACCAATAATTTATTTTGTCACAGTTCTAGAGGTTGGAAGTCCAAGATCAAGGAGCCAGCAAGCTTGGTTTCTCCTGAGGCCTCTCCCTGACTTGCAATGGCTGTCTTCTAGTTGGGTCTACACATTACCTTTTCTCTACGCATGTGAACTCTTGCTGTCTCTTCCTCTTCTTATACATTGCGGCCTCAAGTGTCTTTTTAAAGACTTTATCTCCAAATAATTATATTGGAGACTGGAGCTTTGGTACACGAATTGGAGAAAGAGACAGAATGTGTCACATAACCGCGTGTTAGATAATAAGAAGAACCAAGAATATAAATTATTGGGTGAAGGGAAAATTTTAGATGGAATAGCCAGCGAAGTTTTCATTAAAAATATGACATTTAAATAGTAGAGAGAGCTTTTGGTTTAGGGGAGAACATTTCAAGCAGAGGAAACAATAATTTCAAGAGCCCTAGGACAGAGCCTTCCTGGTTTTCAGGAGACATGGCTGGAGAGATCTGACCATATAGAGAGAGCATCACAGCGTGGGGATGGAGGGGCAAAGGAGTCCAGACTAGATAGGAAGAGTGTGGATTTAGTTCCATGCAGAAATGCCATGAGAAATCATTGGAGGCTTATAAGCACAAGATTTACATAATCTGATATACTTTTAAAAGGATTTCCTGACTGCTTTCATAATAGGCTATTGGGAATTACCTAAGTAATCAGGAGGTGTGGTTAGGTAGTAACATGGACTAGGATGGTTCCAGGGAGATTGGTGAAAACTGGTTGAATTCTAGTTACGCAGGTTGCACATATATAATTTGAAAATTCAAATCCAAAAAGCTTCAAAATCATAAAAAAATTTGAGTGCCTATGTCACAAGGACCATGTGTCTTCATGGGACAAATCACAGTGAAAAAGCAGGTGCACTAAAAATGTATAAAATTACTCTCATGGTACATATCTATGATATATATAAAACTTAAATGAACTTTGGGTTTATACTTGAATCCTGTCCCAAGATATCTTATTATGTATATGCAAATATTCCCAAACCTAAAAAACAACCCAAATCCAAACTCTTCTGGTCCAGAGCATTTCAGATAAGGGACTGTACTTAGAATCTAGAACACTACAGGAGTAAGTTGTGATAGAAATAGAGATGTCAAAGACAATACAATATTTTTTGTCTGGGTAACTTAAAGAAATTAAATTATATAGAGCAGACTATGAAGGAGCCATAGGAGAAATCACTGGTTTTAATTTGCTTGTTTCATTTGTTTGTTATTATCTGAATGATTGATAAAAATCAAGAGCTCAGTTTTGAACATTTAGCAGTAAGATGCCTGTGTTGGGGTCCCTAAGACTGTCCCTAAGTTTACCTTCACTGAAAAAAAAAAAAAAACCACCAAATGCAGCACATAGTTGTAGTCATGACAAAGATTTGTTCTAGCAAAAGCACACAAAATCAACAAAGGAAAAGTTACAGAGATAGGTCCGGAGGAAACTGGCTGCATTTTTTCAAGAGTCTTCTCCCAATGGAAACACACAGGACAGATCTGATTCCTTCTGCAACAGGCTACGGCATTATGTGCAAAATGCAGTGTACCAGGGAAGCTCATTAGACACACAGTGCCCAACACTTTTACAGGCGGCTGGACCCATAGGCAACTTCTGCCTGCATGTGCCGAAATCCCAGACTCCCAGATGGAAAGTAAGAGTTCAAAATAAACCTCAATGTACAAACAATTTAGACACAGAGACACGCTTTCATCAGTTAAGTGTTGACTGGGAACATTTTGAGGACCAAGTCCCCAGATGCCAGCCAAGGGCCAACCTTGCAAGCCAACTTTTCTGCAGATAACTGTCTCAGGCTTGCTGTGTTTACTTGTTTCTGCACAATGCTCTTGGGACATCTTAGCATAGATACAAGTAGGAAGTTATCTATATGTATCTTGAATTTAGGGGAAAATTCTAGGCTGAAAACACAATTTGGGAGCCATAAGCATAAAGATGGGATGTAACGTAATGAGACCAGCTAAGGCACCCTAGGTGTTAAAACAACAGAAGTCTGCAAACATAATGCTGTGGCACACAAAAATTTGGCAGTCAGAAGAGTTCAGAAGGAACAGGTTGAAAAATGAAGATAAGAAGGCTGGAGCAGTGGCTCAGTGGTTACAGTGCTTTCCTGGCATGTGCAAGGACCCAACTTCAAACCCCAGCATCACATACACAAGTCAGGGAAGCAAAGATCAGATGAAGAAATACATAAAATTGGCGCTCTCTCTCTCTCACACTATCTCTCTCTTAAAAAATGGAGATAAGAGAAGAGAAGAAAACTGAGAGGGAATAGGTACAGTAGAAAAGCAGAAGCAGTAGGAACCTAGGCCATTCTGGAAATAACATGAAGAATGTGTTTTATACATTATAACTCCAGTGAGCTGAGGAGTGAGAGAGTGAGGGCAGGTTATGGTTTGATGCTTACAATTAATCCACACTATTTATTCTGAAACATTTTGGCAATTCTTAGCCTACAGACCTGTTTTTTTTAATTTCCCCACAGTGCCTTGGAAAGTGATACATAGCCAATGAAAATGAATAGAGCAAGAACAGTCCTGGTACCACTCTCTCTGTCCCCATCCCAGTTCTCACCTAGCACTTGGCAAAAACAGGTTCAGAGATGCTATCCTGGGGAGTCCACAGGACCAAGGGGAAGGAGAGCTGTCTGTGCATGAGGGAAGAACAGTCCAGCAAAGTGAAGAAGGAAGGATGAAGACAGCAGCTACTCAATGGCCTAATACAATTCAAGTGTGTTCAGTCCAGTGCCTGCCATTGTAAATGCCACTGTAGAGCTTCTCAACAGCAGTATTGCCCTTACCCAGGACTGATCTAGTTACAGCAAATCTCTCAGAAAGCTAAATCAATCACAATATGATTCATTTCCAAAAAACCATATAGTGCCTATTTATGCAGACCACACCCTGGTATAGCATTCTGCCCCTAAATATCTCATACTTATTCTGACACTGATTCTTTTTTTTTTTAAAGAGAGAAGGACAGAGAGAGAGAGACAGAGACAGAGAGAATCAATTTTTATTGAGTTTTTCACATAGCCTTCATTGCTCTGACACTTAGTTGTGTTCGTGTGTTGCTGGGGTTTGAACCCATGTACTTGGGCATGCTGCGCAAGTGCTGTAACCACCAAGCCACCACTCCAGCCCCCTCTCACGCTTATTCTGAACCTGAAGAAATTACTTAGACCATATATTTTCACAGAATGAAATTTCATTTTTTGTCCTGATTCTTGCTCAATTGCAACTTCCCAGCTTTATTCATACATTTTATGAGTTAGGATTTGTTCTTTGGACAGATTATAATGTGAGAGCTCCCTTAAATGCTACGCCTTAGGCATGTCATTCACTTCACTCCTAGCCCTCTCTTGGCAGGATATGTGTTGACCATGGGTATTAGAATAAGAGTAGGAAGAGACTCAAGCATTGGAACCATCCATTGGATTTGCTGGATTTTTTTCTATCTGTCCCCCTTTCTTAGTTTTTCTTTCCTCTATTTTGTTGTGTCCTCTTCCTGCTTCTCCTTCTGTTTGTTAGAGGGAATTTTAGAATCTATCTAGCATTGAACCAGGCAGTCAGATCAAGCAAGGATCAATATAAACACTGACATATTTGAGAACAGGGACAGAAAGCATGGGATGCAACTCATAAGTACACTATAATATATTTTTGCATTATATTAATGCAATAAATGGAATAGTTGAAGCTAGTCCAGTCTAGAAAAGAAATGAAAATATACGAAAATACAATACCACAAATGCATATAGTAAGAGTAAATACTATGCCCTGAAATCCTGAAATTTTGTTTGTGTGTGTGTGTTTGTTCATGTGTGTGCATGTACTAGGTAGTAATGAAGAATTTATTTCATGCTTGATCACACTTCAGTACATTTAAGAAAGTATAACTAATGATCCTTTTGTAAAGCAGAAGACGCCTTTCTTTTTACTCAGCTTAGGCGAAAGTCACAAATATATAATACAGGAACAATGCATGCTAAATGACCTTGCTGTGATTTCTACACAGGTTCTGCTACGGCCTCACCCTATGAGGTTTCATGGCGGGGGGGGACAGGGAGTGACACAACACTGGCCTTGAATTCCATGCAGGCTCTTTCACAGTGCACACTGGCTCATTTTATTATCTGGATGAGAAATGGTGGATACTTTCAATCCATCACAATAGACTTAGCATCTGTATCCAAGCCTCTGTGGACACTCACATTTTAGTAGCATTTAGGGATATCTTGGGTATGATTATTATATTGTCTGGATGATAACACAATTTGAAGTTTGGAAGGAGACATATGCCAAATCAAATTCACTAAGAGGAGGCCCACTGCAATACAAAGTTTGCAAATCAGACCTGGTACAATATTCAGCTAGAGATACATTGTTTGCTGTGGGGAAAGTCGGGGGCTGGCTGGGTATCTGCAAAAAATTACAAAATTTTATACCATATATCCAGGTTTTCTTCTAACAATGTGCTTTCTAGATGCATTTCAGATTCTCTAAGCTCTTCAGTTTTCAAAGGGAAGTCCAGGTCCAAAACCAGGTTTCCACCATGTTTTGTGGGGCTGAAGAGATAGAATTTTGTAAATTTGAAACTATTTGGGGTAGTTTCACATAGAACCTAACTTATTAGCTTTTCTTTTAATTTTTAATTGACAAATGAGAGTTGTGTGTATTTATGGATACAGTATATTCTGATATATATATAGTAGTTAACATATTCATACCTCACCTACTTACCCTATTTTTGTGACAAGAATATTTAAAAGCTATTATTTAATAATTTTAAAGAGTTCAGAACATTATTATGAACTATAATCACTATGCTATACAAAAGATTATTAAAACATATTCCTCCTGTCTAATGGGAACTATACTCTTTCACCACCATCTCCCCATTTCTCTCTACTCCCAGCCTCCAGAACCACTCTGCCACTCTCTGCCACTCTCCTATGTGTCCCACTATTTTAGATGATGTATGTAAGTGGCATCATGTTGTGTTTGTCTTTCTTTACCTGGCTTATTTCACTTCACTTAATGCCCTCCAGGTTCATCCATGTTGTCACAAATGATACAATTTCCTTTTTTTCAATGCTGAATAGTATTCCATGGTATATATATACACCCCATTTTCTTTATCCATTTGTCTCTTTGATGGTATTCCTGGCTTTTCTTAAAAAAGAAAAGTTCAAAGATATAGAAACTTGGCATTCTATAATTATCTTTATAGGTAAACCTTCTCTAGCTGCTCAGTGTAAGAAGATGCATATATGCTTGCTTCCTTCACTTGCTTTCCTCCCCGGTCCTTTGAATGGTTTTAATTGGCTCTCCATAATCTACCTACATGGATCTAATGAGGGCAGACATGGAAAAGCAGAGATGTTCACTGCTAGAGGGCTAAGCCTGAGAGAGAATTCAGTCAACAGTTTTGTAATATTGTAATGTCCATCATCATTCACATCACACAAATGCCCCATTAGTCCTCCTTAACTGGAAGCTGGTGTTCATGATTTTCAGGCTAGAAAACATTTCCTCTACCTGCCCATTCTGTTCAGACTTGAACCTCATCCAGGTAACTTTCCAGTACTGTTGGCTCTGCTGATGGGTCTCTCAATTTTTGCAGCTCTTTCTACGTTTTCCACTCTGATGGGAAGGGGACAATTACTATAAACTCTTGATCTATCTGTACTGATTCATCTTATAAATATTAATTTTCACATTTTTAAGACTTTATTGATCACCTCCAAGCTTATGAAGTATATAAAATTCATTCCCTCCCTTCATAGACATGGACCTCAACTTTCCATAACACCCAATGCCCAGAATCAAACATGTGATGGGTCTTAAGACAATGCCCATTAAATAAATTATTGAGCACAGAGAATAAATGAGTAAACAAATGAATAAACAAATTGGTGGACAGGTTAATAATGCATTTATGTGACTTTTGGAAAATTTATGGCTTTTTTTTTAATTTCACATTTTCACCATGGTGTGCCAAACCACATTTACAACCATGAACTGCTCCTAATCTGACAGTCCAGAATTATGCCACTCTATTTTGGTGGCTTTGATGGTAACAAGATGGGAAAGACTGTCACATATGGTTATGGAAGTATGGAGGATTAGGAATCCAGCGATGGTTTCTGAGTCCAGAATCTGCTACTAACTGAACACGTGTGACTAAATTCCAGAGGATGACTTATTGATCTACTTTAAGACCATTTCCTCACGTCCAGAGTAACAAGTCTAGATTAGTGTCAATCTCATAATCCTTCCAGCAGTTACGTATCATGATCCTAATTGGATCTGAGAGCACCATGGATAGACTTCTCCAATATTTAAGATACTAAAAGGAAATGATGATTTTGGAAGGAAGGGAGAGAAGGAAAAATTTTGCTACCAATTTTTGTTCTCATTTTTAATTCTCCCCTACAGTGACTTTGGTTTCATGGTTCTGATAATAATCAGAAAAAGCTCCTTTATTTAACTCAAAAATTTTAAAAAATGACAAAATTACTCTCTCTGTCAAATTCTTTGATCAGATCAATCAGGTTTGCGGCTTCTCAGATTGAATTTGGCAGATTTGGCAAGAATGGTTTTAAAAATATCTATGTTCATAGCAGCTCAATTTACAATAGCTAAATCATGGAAACAACCCAGATGTTCCTCACTGGATGAGTGGATCCAAAAGCTGTGGTACATATATACCATGGAGTTTTACACAGCAATTAGAAACAATGATATTGCAGCCTTTGAAGGTAAATGGATGGCTATGGAAGAAATTATGCTGAGTGAAATTAGCACAACCCAGAGAACCAAGGGTAGAATGTCTTCACTCATCTGTGGAGGCTGGAACTAGACCCTGGCCACTGAGAGAGGTGATCTACTATCAGATGTTAAATCCAGATATCATGTAATGTTACACAATCTAATACTTTTTTTGTAGAGATGCTGTGGGAAGGGGAAGGGAGGGATAAGGGTGGGTAACTGGGGGGGGCCATTCTTGGGGATAAATCTAATCTTCAGAATCTATATATATTATATATTATTTTGTTAAAAATTTGTATGATTGTTCAACAAATAAATTTCTCAATAAAAAAATCCTAAAAATAAATAAATAAATAAATAAAATAACAAAAAAAATTGAATAGACTCTTGATGTTGTTGATGTATTCAATCCATACCTTGTTCAGAGGCAAATTTCAGGCAGTTCTAGAAGCCATTCTACACTCAGAGTCACTATCTCATAAAAGGAATAGATGAGGTAGGCATGTTTAAACACTGGCTCGTTTCAGAATGACCTAGGGTGCTATTCAGACATGGACTGCTGTGTCCTACCCCAAGCTTGAGATTCAGTAGCTCTGGAATGAGGCCTGATAACTGCATACATGACCAGTTCTAAGGTGGGGTTGGGGCTGGTGGTGAAAGAACTCATTTGAGAAGCAGTTTGCTATAAGATATTATCTCCCTTATTATTATTACGGCCTCAAAAGACAAAGCCAGGATCCATCAGCAGAAATAGAGTGTGTCTATTGGATAAGATTTCTTATACTTTAACTTGTCAATAAGAGAAAGATCCAGCTTCCCTAGAGTGGGAGCCTTCTGGCACCTGAAGACAAGTTGGCCACCACTTAAGAGTTCTAATTGCAGGAAATCAGACCACAAATCCTCCAAAGTTTCACATGTCAAGGCTGCTTCAAAGTTTTGAAGGAATGAATGAATGAGAATCAGAAAAAAAGGGTATTTCATTTGCTTTATGTAGCTAATTTACTCCCTAGACTATACTTCTTTCCTTTATTAACTTCAGCTTGATCTTTTTTGTAGTTGTTGTTTTTTAATGTGCTTCAAAAACTGAGGCTCTATATTCCTTGCATGCACACATTTAGAATGATGAGAGAGTAAGAGAACTGTGTTTGGAAGAAACTTGCTTTTATCCATCCACTGCACACTTCAAATAAGTAGGGAGCTTAAAAACGTCTTCCCTCCCTCTAGTCTGTATTCTGACCGACATAGAATAAAAAATTTAAATGAGAGAAAATCAATTATTGATCTGCATTCTTTCTTCACAGACACTTGTGTGCAATTACACGATGCTAGAGCTTGCCTGGATTTCAAAAGTGTACATCTTACAGATTGATTCTGCCTTATTGAAATAAAATTGTAAAGTTACTAGATATACTTTAACCCTTTACCTTTAGGGGAAGATTGTTTATTCCAAGAAAAGAGCCATATTGCCTCATAAAATAATTCACTTATAAATCTTTTTTTATTTTTATTTTTTGTCTCTTTGTGGTTGGAGAAAACAAACCTTCTCACAAAAGTCTTTTATAAGATGTCTCTAGCAAGGAGGGTCCTTGTGCAGATTTTTAAATATCTAAGTTACAGATTCAATATACTTGTCTGGAGGGTCATCTGTCTGTCCAGAGCATGCATGGATTAGCTTATTTTCATTAGTTTGCTTAGCAAATATTCATTGTCAGCAGAAGAGGGGGGAAGGTGAGTCTGGGTGCCTTCTCAAGGCTCCTCTTGTTGCCTACTTTTCCTTTTGATTTATTTGGCTACATGGAGAAGATGAAGAAGCAAAGACATTGTAGGGCTCAAAACATGAACTGCATCATCTGATATGCTATTTAAGTCCTCCTTTACCACATGGGGAAAATTAATTAGAACCAGTAGCAGTAGGCAAACTCACTGGTTTGTAAGTGAAACCTGTTTGGTCGTAAGAGGAAAAATGAAGGAGATGGTGGTGGCATAATAAAGACATGAAGTAATGCAGTGATCAGAAGCATTAGGGACAGGGAAAGCTTTCTAAACACTGCATCTGAGCCCAGGACTTGAGACTTCATATGTGTTATACATAGGTACGCATACCTGTGTGATTGTTTATACATGCATGCATGTAATCTGTATTGTCAAAACCATTCAGAGGGATATTCATATATCACTGTACTTTATCCTAAGTATTCTTCTCCAAAACCAATAACTTCCTATATAACTATAATACTCTTAATACTGTTAATAAAGCTAACAATAAATCCCTAATATCATTTAATATCTCTTTGCTCAACTGTTAAACTTGGAAATTTTTAATGGAGGACATTCTATCAATAAGAAATATAGAGGATATTTCCTCAAAGTTTAGTCCAGAAGTTCAGTTTGTAAGAGGTTGATAATAGCCAAATGTAATGACAAGTTTTCCTGGAATATTTTAACTCTCTGCTCTAATACTAAATTGCATCTTTAAAAAATTTGTCAAAAAAGGGGTCACTGGATATTTTATGCCCATCATTTTTGCTATTCTTTCATAGAGTTAAAATGTTATGATTTCATCAATATTCTTATAAAGAATCATATTTTTTAGTATTTGTTAATGGTGATTTTTTTTATCAAGTCTTTATTGAAATAATGACAATGATAGTTCCCAAAAGACCCTAGAATCAAGAATAAGAGAAATGTCCCGTATCCTTTGAAGAGCCCTTAACTAGCATAAGAAGAAAGCTGATAAAGAGAGAAAGAAACACAAAGGAAACAGCAGGAAATATACATAAAGAATGTGAGAATACAAAAGAAACCCAACCTTATTACCGCTAAAAATTTTGAGGATGTAGGGAAAGAATGAGTGAAAATATAAGAAATTGTTAATTCAAAAATAAGTCTTCATAATATGTCTTCAAATATGTCTTCATAATTATTTAAAGTTAACTTAGCTAAAAATCAGGCACAAATAAAATATGATACCTAAAATCATACATCTACTAAAAACTATATACTATTTTTCCTTTTCTTTATTCAACACACAATATATTGTTATCAATTATCTTTCCATGTGTTTGTTTTCTATATTTGAGATCATCTTAAATATCTTAATACCTTTACACAACAATGCCTTTCACATAGCAGGGATTTAATAAATACTGTCTTTACAGATGATAAAAGCAGAAAACCTAATTTCTTTTAACTCTTGTGACACTGAATCTAGACTACTAATATATTCCAGAAGTCCTTTGTAGCATCAACTTTTTTGTTTAGCAATTTCTAAGCCATAAAAGTAAATGAGGTCCTTATGTTTAAAGAAAGGGGAGTGGATGGCAAACACATTCTCACAGGAGACCAAGATTGCATTGGAGTGTCCTAGAATCTAAACAATGACAAAAAGTGCATTAACCACAAGATCAAGATGCCTAATCAATTTGCAAGCACCTGGAAGGGCTCTGAATGATGGGTAATAAGCGGCTTGACTTTGTGACCAACAAATCATGTTAGACCAATTCAATTGCCTCCTCTGACAGAGTGGTAGACCTTGTATGAAGGGAGGAAGGGACAGACATAATATATTTTGACTTCAGGGAGGCTTCTGACTCTGTTCCACATGACATGCTCATCAACAAGGTAGGAAAATATGGCTTGCTGTCAGAGATGGATTAAATTGATTAGAGAGGTTGCTAATTGAGAAGTAAAGGAAAGTCACAGACTGCACAAATACACAAGTGCTCATCCAATATGCTGCTGGTCTGGGTCTGCATAAACTCAAGGGCAAATGTGTCTAACATGCAGATTCAAATACAGTTAAATGGAAAAATTCTTTCCTGTCAATGGAATAGCTCATTGCCTTTAAACGCTCTGTCCCACCTATTTGGACATGAGCAAGTATATGAATGAATGGACATTATGTTCCCATATGTACACAAAAGTAATCATCTTAAATTAAAGCTTTGTATTTCCAATATATAATTTTAAAATGCAAAATAGTAGATATAATACTTTCTATGAAGTTATTTAGAATAAGTCTAGATCAAGAATAAATTTGACAGATCTCTCTGGACATGGCACATAGATTATGCATAGGAAATACTAAGGCTCTTTTTATTTCTTAAGAGAGAGGGACAGTGAGAGAGAGAAGGAAATAATCAATTTGTATTTAGTTTTTCACATGGTTTTCGTTGTTCTTAGACTTCATTGTGTATGTGGTGCTGGGGTTTGAACTCACGTACTTGCGCATGCTAGGTAAGTGCCATAACCACTGAGCCAATGCTCCAGCCCCCAAGATGGCTCTTTTTTAAGGAGAAAAACCAGAAGAGTAAGTTTGGAGGATTTTAGAGGTCAAAAATCAGAAACATCAGGGATTTCTACCCTTTCTAACCATAGTCAAATTTCAGTGATCTGAAATTAATATATTTATTTAAATTTGGTATTTAAATTTGGTATTTAGGGCATAATAACAAATACATATTGAAACGAATGAGATCAACTGGAAGAACCTGCCATAGAAATTTGATTGGGGCCTGCAAGTTCACTAATTACAACAAACCAGCCAATAGGTGAATCCTCACTAAACACTAGTTAGTGTGCTAGGCACAATTTCTTTAAAACTCTGGGGCACAAAAAGAGAAGATAGCACATAGAAAAGATAAAGCATATGTATTCTGATCTCTCCTGTCTCCATCATCTATGATTTCTTTGGCTCAGTTTGAACCTTCTATCCTTTAGATGCATTCTAGTCCTTTTCTCTAAAATTTTCACATGGTTTCATCACGTGATACTTTAAAAAAATGCCTACAGATTCTTTGGAATTCCTTCCATGGCAACTGAAGCCTTAATTCTGCCACTTAAATGCAGTCTCTACTTAGTGATCGCTTCTAATAAATTGAATATGGTGAAAATGATGGTGTGTCACTTTAGTGATTAGGTCGTAAAAAGGCATAAAAGTATTATGCATAATGAATGATATTTATCTACTGACAACAGTAAAATAAGGAACATATTTATCAACGCATAAAAAAGTTTTTAAAAAGTCAAAGAATGTTAGAATTTACTTTAACCATATCATCACTATCTAAAGACTTTTATTCAAAATAAACACAGAGCTACAAATTGATAAAGAAAATAACAAATAAATAAAAAGAGTAGACCAAACACCAATAATCAGATATTTTACAAAAAAAAAAAATCGAAGTTGTCAGTAAACAAACTCAGGTTAGCTTCTTTGGTAATCGGGGAAATACAAATAACACTCCAGTAAAGTACAAATTACATGAAATAAAAATCTGAGAAACCCTAGTATTGTGACAAACTTCATTGACTGAAGTTCAAAACAGACATTATTCTATGACTCCTCGCTTACACTCCTTTACACACTGGGGTGCATGTACAAAACTTTAATAGCAGCACAGATTTCTATAACCAAAAGCTACAGAAAGATTTTTTTCAGCAGCAAAATAGACTACATTGATAAAATACAACAATGAAAGTGAACTAAAGCAAGGTATATCAACTTGGATGAATTGCATAATTATGATATTGAGTGAAATAAATATGACACAAAAGAATATACATATTGTGTAAAATTATATGAAATTCACAAAAGGCACATCTAAACAGCAATGCCAAGAGATATATATAATGGTGCTTAAAGGACAAAGCAAAGCAATGAAAAGATTACCATAAAATTCAGCATAGTGGTTACCTCTTGCAGCTAGAGAGGAGCTGTTCTGAAAAGAACATAGAAGAAGCTTCTGGAATGCTGGCAGCACTGCATTCTCAGCCTGCATGGTGGTTTACAGGTTTCAGTTCCATGGAATTGCCTTTTTTTTTTTATTTTACACACTTCCCTGTGTATTATATTTCAAAATTAAAAAGACTGCAAAATAATAACAAATTTTCTTCACAGTCCCACAAACTAACTTCGGTTTTCAAAAATCCTATGGTAATAACTGCCTGAGATTTTTTTATCTCAAGAACCTTGTAAAACAGTTGAAACAATATTCATACTGTTTATCCTGTTTCATGAAGTTGCAAATTAATATCAAATATTAATTGAATGTCTTCTGTAGAGCACTCACTGTCCTAGGTGTTTGGAATTATAGCAATGAAAAAAAATTGAAAATAAATATCTAGTTTAATTTTAAAATAAAGAATTATTTTTAGCAATTATGGTTATAATTTCCTGCAGAGTTGCAGGAAAGACTGCATCCAGGGATTCAAATAACATCATGATTTTCAGTCTCTCTCTGTCCCTTGTAATGAAGCTATATTTTTGCCTAATTTCGTCAGACCCTTCAATAAGTTAAGAGACATAACCATAATAAAATTTGTAATCATTCTTTCATTTTATACTCTAGTACCTATACATTAAAAATTCCCAGGCAAAGGGTGGAGAGGTGGCTCAGCAGTTGCGGTGCTTGCCTGGCATGCACAAGGATGCAGGTTCAAACCCCAGCACCATGTACAGAGCAAGGTCTCGAAGCAATGAGAGCTGCATGAAAAACTAAATAAAAATTGATTCTCTCTCTCTCTCTCTCTCTCTCTCTCTGTCACTGTCCCCTCACTCTCTTTGAAAAAAGAAAAAAGTTTTTAAAAAATCCCCAGGCAAGATCTCTGATTGGCTACTTCAAGGTCATTGCTTCATCAAGGAATCAAAACACTCAGACCAACACAATGGTGCTTTCTGATTGACCAAATCTGGACTTTGTAACTAATCTGGTGATCAGAGCATCCTAGTACTGAAATGGCACTTCTATAGTGGCACAGAGCAGGTGATAGGAATTTCTAAAACAGTGCTAATTAGAATTAGTAGTACTGGTTCAATAAAAAATGTGTTATATTTTAGGTACTAACAAATAATTCCACACAATGCAGTTCATATCAGACTACTTTGAAGCAATCATAACAGAAAGATAAGGGGGAAATCATAAAGAAATCGATACAGGATCACAGAGTAAGAAATAATTATTTCTAAGTGGAGGATAAAGTAAAGTTTAATAGACCTGTACCCATCTTTCCTTACCCACAGAGTCATTTCTCAAATCCACTCAGAGAGTATCAAACTGGACATTTTTTTTCAGGATCAAAGAAACACCAATCTGGGGAGGACATTAGGTCATGCTGGCTGTCCTAACACATTCTGAGCAAAACAGAACCCAAAGTATGCATATGATGTCCCGGGAAGACAGCCCTGTAATCTGTCTCAAGATGCAGACTCAGGGTTTAATAGTCCTTATCAGTTTGCCAGGATTAAACACTGTTTTCCTTAACCAAGCTGAGGAAATGGGAGTTTATAAAACAGTCAATAAAGAACAACGATGCAACCAAGAGAGAAAATTGGAGAGCAGACAAGAAAATAATGCTGAGTTTATGCTCTGTGTCCCTAAATCAAAATTTCAAAAAGCCCTTCCTTGTTCTTCATAAATAGCTAAATGGATCTCTCACAAAGAAATCCTGCTCTCCCCTATGAGAGACTCCCTCCAAATTTTGAAGCTCCATTAATGGAAGTTTGGTCTGTGGACTCAAGGAAACTTTACAAATATGATTACCTCCTTCACACAGTGTATTCATTTTATTTATATATATATATTTTTATTAGAAGTATATAGAGATACAATTGAGGGGGAAACATTATCAAACCAACAGTTATCAATGTATATATACTTTGTTATCCAGGGGTAATGCCAAAACATGGATGACCACCTTGGGTTT
Source organism: Aplodontia rufa (assembly GCA_004027875.1). Classification (NCBI taxonomy): domain Eukaryota; kingdom Metazoa; phylum Chordata; class Mammalia; order Rodentia; family Aplodontiidae; genus Aplodontia; species Aplodontia rufa. The sequence goes on along the minus strand of PVKS010022507.1, from coordinate 13,281 downwards.
CACCTGTTGCAGTTTCCCCCAGAAGAACTCATGCGTTAAATGGGTATCTCGTGGAGGAATGATATCGGCTTCTGGGATGGTTCCCCCCTATTCCCACTCTCCAGTCTCCAAGGTGTTCTTCATACTCCCTCCCCCTTCCCCATCGCCCTCCCTACGCCTCCAAGTATCCTAGGGAGCCATCCCCCTATTACTCTGAGAGTCATTCAATTTGAAGTATTATTAGGTTAGCTGTCTACCCTACTGCTTCCCCATATATTCTAGCATCCACACATGAGAGAAACCATTCGGCCCTTGAGTCTCTGGGATTGGGATACTTCACTAAGCATAATTCTTTCATCTCCATCCATTTGATATCAAAAGCCATAATATCGTTTTCTCCAATGGCCAAGTAGTATTCCATTGTATATATGTACCAAAGTTTTTGTATCCACTTGTCGAGTGAGGGGGCATCTGGGTTGGTTCCATAGTCTAGCTATAGTAAATTGAGCTGCTATAAACATTGAGGAAGCCACTCAGACAGTGTATTTAAACTTTTCATTCATTCATCATATTCTATAAGCAATCTTCCCATTATGAGGGCAAATTTTAAAAAGGCCCCTATATTTCTTCTCCTCTCCCCACATTCCAGCAGAACACTCTAAGATCAGTTACTCTGTTGTGATAGACATTTAGAATGCCTACACCCTGACACCAGGTCTATCTTTGGGCAGACTTAAAGGTGACTAATTCTACAACCAGCCCTCCTTCCCTTCAAAGCTTTGCATGGTGTGTAAAAAGATCTCTCTCTCCAATTTCACTGCCAGACTGCAGTCCCTTTAGATTGAGAGACTGTGTATCCTTTTTCTTTCTATTTCTTGAGCTCATAACATATTCTTGGACTCGTTATAATTTTCAATGCATAACTGTCATTTGCCAATTATTTAACTATAATTTTCAAAAATCCAACTTTAAGTGAATCTGCTATCATTTATCTAATATCTATTAGATCTGAGAACACCTTTATAGATTTAGTGATCTAAAACTACACTATGATGATCAAGTTATGTTATTTGCTGAATAGATACAAAGCAATCAGAAGCACAGAGTCCAATATCAGAACCTGTGAGGTCAAATCTTGGCAAGCCCTTTAAACTCACTGAGCTTCAGTTTCCTAAATATCAATAGATTCCAATTTCTGCCTCTTTCTCCTTCACCACAAATCCCATTCCCTCAGTAACAGAGCTCATTCCCATTTCCAAATGGTTGTTATTAGCCACTCAACACTCCAAAGAACATTTGCATTTTAACTAATTTATTTTGTCTTATTGTTTTTATAGTACTTGGCATGAAACCCAAGGCCTCAACATTGGAGTCAATCCTCCACCACTGAGGAACACCCTGGTCCCTGTGTTTATTTTTTTTCCCTTTATTTATTTGGCTGGGGATTGAACCCAGGACCTTGCACATGTCAGGCAAGTGCTCTGTCACTGAGCCACCTCTCCAGCCCCTCTAATTTTCTTTTGATTAGTGTTATCATTATGTATTTATATTTTAAAAGAGGGTGCTACATGGAAATTGTCCATAACAGTCTGCTAGCGTAATACTCTGGCTACATTTCTGATGATTAGAGAGCCTTCTTACAGCCACTTAAATAGGAAAAACTTACTACAGAAGGCACGTTCTTTGTAAGAACATCAATTACAAAAATGGCCATCTACTGGGGTATAAAGAAAGTCTGAACAAAGTTGAAGAGAATGAAATGATGCAAATCATATTATAATCATTTTGCAATTAAAGTCATAGCAATGACAAAAATATGACTAGCAAAAACACTGTACACATTGGAGATTAAAAAGTATTTGGAACAACAAATATGTATCAAATAAAAACTCACAATGATAAAGCATTTTTAAATGTGTTCTGAATGGTAACAAAATACTACATTCCAAAACTGGAATACACACAAAGCACACATTAGAGGGATATTTATAGACATAATACATGTATTAGAAAACAAGTTGTGTGAAAATTAATAAGCATCTGTGGTAATCATCTTTTTGTTACTGTGATCAGGACATCTGATATGAACAAATCAGAAGAGGAAAGATTTATTTTGGCTTACGGTTTTGGAGGATTCAGTTCACAGCCAGCTGATTCCCTTATTCCAGGACGGAGGTGAGGAAGAACATCATAGCCAAAGGGCACAGAAGAGGCAAGTTGCTAAGCTCATGTCAGCTGGAAACCTGAGAGACAGGAAGCAGAGGTAGAGAAGTTAGACCCTCCCAGCACATGGCCCCAATCACCTACTTCCTGGATTAGTTCACTGATAAGATTGGAGCCCTCCTGACACAAACCATAATGCCATCTATCTGACCCAGATCCTTCCTCAGAGAAGGACTTGCTGCCCAGGTGTGGGTAGTACAGGATATTCACCTATCAGCTCCTTCATGGTGGGCTTTGGTTGCAGAAAACTGGTTATCCCAAGACCCTGCTCTTCTGGAGGTAACCTGTACCTAATTCTGAGCAAAGAAGGGGTAAGTACCAGTCAGTACTGAAAAAACCCAGCGCAGCACTACTCCAACAAGTCCAGTTTGCATCAGAACTCCCTACCAAGTTAGCTGAGCAGGAATCTCCATCATGGTTTTGGTGTTTTTTTAGTTCTTTGTATATTCTGCATATTAACCCTCTGTTCGAGGTGTAACAGGCAAAGATGTTCTCCCATTCTGTAGGTGGTCTCTTGACACTCTTGACTAATTGTTTAGCTGTGCAGAACTTTTTAGTTTATTGGCATCCCATTCATTTACTCTTGGCTTTAATTCTTGTGCTATAGGAGTCCTGTTAAGGAAGGCAGAGTCACTCCATGTGTCATGTAGTGTTGATCCCACTTTTTCTTCAAGCAATTGTAAAGTTGCTGATTTAATATCCAGATTTTTGAACCATTTTGATTTAATTTTTGTGCAGGATGAGAGGTAAGGATCCAATTTCAGTTGTCTGCATGTGGCTGTTCAATTGTCCAGCACCAGTTGTTGAACAGGCTAACCTTCTTCCATGCTGTGCTTTTGCCACTTTATCAAATATCAGATGGTTAAAGATTTGGGGTTTCTCTCAGTATCTTCTTTTCTGTTCCATTGGTCTTCATTTCTATTTTGATATCAATACCATGCTGTTTTTGTTTACTACAGTCCTAGAGTACAATTTCAGGTCAGGAATTGTGACACCTCCTGCTTCCTCTTTCCTGCTTAGTAATGTTTTAATTATTCTGGGTCATCTGTTGCTCCATAAGAATTTGAGAATTGCTTTTTCTATATCCATGAAGAATGACTTTGGTATCTTGATGGGGATTGCATTGAATCTGTATAGGGCTTTCAGTAAAATGGCCAGTTTGATTATATAGATCCTGCCTAACCAAGAACATGGAATGTTTTTCCATCTACTCAGGTCTTCTGCAATTTCTTTTTTTAATGTTTGATAGATTTTGTTGTAGAGGTTCTTAATATCCTTTGTTAGATTTTTGCCCAAGTATTTTCTTTTTTTTTTGAGGCAGTTGTGAATGGGACAGATTTCCTGATTTCTTCTTCAGTGGACTTATTGCTGGAGTATAAGGAAGCTAATGATTTATGAGTGTTGATCTTATAACTAGCCACTTTACTGAAATCATTTATAAACTCTAGAAGTCTTCTGGACAAGTTTATTGGGTCTTCTAAATATAGGATCATGTCATCAGCAAATAGAGACAACCTGACTTCCTCTTTTCCTATTTGAATTCCTTTGATTAACTTCTCTTGTCTGATTGCTCTGGCTAGGGTTTCAAGGACCATATTGAATAAGAGTGGTGAACGTGGACATCCTTGTCTTATTCCTGAATTCAGTGGAAATGCTTTCAGTCTTTCTCCATTAAGCATAATGCTGGCTATGGGTCTGTCATAAGTGGCTCTTACAAAATAAAAGTATCTTCTTTTGACCCCTATTTTCTCCATAGTTTTGAGCATAAATGGTTGCTGAATTTTATCAAAGGCCTTTTCTGCATCAATTGAGGTGATTATATGATTTTATTTTTAATTCTGCTTAAGTGATGAAGTATATTTATTGATTTACATATGTTGAACCAGCCCTGCTTTCTGGAATGAAGCCCACTTGATCATAATGTATTATAGTTTTGATGTATTTTTGGATCCAGATAGCTAGAATTTTATTAAAGAATTTAACATCTATTCATCAGGGGAATTGGTCTGTAATTTTCTTTTCTTGATGTCTCTTTGTTGGGTTTTGGTATCAGAGTTACATTTGTTTCATAAAAAGTGTTTGGGAGTGTTCCAGCCCTTTCAATTTCATGGAAAAGCTTGTAGAGTATTGGTGTTAAGTCTTCAGTAAAGGTCTGGTAGAATTCTCCCATGAATCCATCAGGTCCTAGGCTTTTCTTTTATTGGAAGGCCTTTGATTGGTGATTCAATTTCACCTCTTGAGATTGGTTGGTTTAAATTTTCAATATCCTCCTGTGTGAATTTGGGAATGTTGTATGTGGCCAAATATTTGTCCATTTCTTCCAGATTATAAAATTTTGCAGTATATAACTTTTCAAAATAAGTTCTGATAATCTTCTGGATTTTGATTGAATCAGTGATGATATCTCCATTTTTGTCTTTGATTTTGTTGATTTGCTTCACTTCATTTTTCCTTTTGGTGAGATTTGCAAGGGGTCTGTTGATCTCATTTAATTTTTCAAAAAAAAAACAACTCTTGGTTTTGTTGATAATTTGTATTGCTTCTTTATTCTCAATTTCATTGGTTTCAACTCTGATTTTAGGGTTTAATGTCCTTGAGTATTTTTATCCATGTATTTGGGAAGGTTGTAGTTGGGGGCATAAATATTAACTATTGTTATGTCTTCCTAATGAATTGTTCATTTAACTATGATATAGTGACCTTCTTTATCCTTTCTTACTAGTTTGTGGTCAAAATTATCTTTATCAGATATTAGGATCCCAATGCCAGCTTGATTTTTGGACCACAAGCCTAATAGATATTTTGCCAACTTTTCACCTTCACTCTGTATCTATTTTTGATTGTTAGGTGTGTCTCCTAACAATCCTAACAAGGCAGCATATTGTTGGATTTTGTTTTTTGATCCAGTAAGCCGATCTGTGTCTTTTAATTGGGGCATTGAGTCCACTTACATTCAGAATTAGAATAGATATGGGAATCTGGGTCCCTGACATTGTGACTATTGCTGTGTTTTGTACCATCTTGGATATCTATTGGTGTGTATTATGATTATTGACTTTCTTTTGTTTAAGGGTTTTGGGAGTGGTTAGCATGTTCCTCTGAATGAAGTATGTCCTTAAGAATATTCTGTAGTGCAGGCTTTGTGTTCATGCATCTTGCTATCTTGAATTTATCATTGAAGTATTTAATTTCCCCATCACATTTAAAGCTGAGTTTTGCAGGATGTATTATCTTTGGTTGAAAATTGTTTTCTTTGAAAGTTTGAAAAGTATTGTTCCATGCTCTCCTGGCCTTTATTGTTTGAGCTGAGAAAATCATAGTAATCTGAATTAGTCTGCCTCTGAATGTGATTTGATGTTTTTCCCTAGCTGCTTTTAGGATTCTCTCCTTAATTGCTCTGCTATTCATTTTACAGATGATGCATCTTGGTGAATTTCTCATTTGATTATTTCTGTTTGGTGTCCTATAGGCATCTTGAATCTGATATTCTGGGTAAATTCTGATATTTGGAATATTCTCCTAGGCAATTTCACTTAGAAGATTCTTAATGCCCCTTGTTTGTTGTTCAATGTTTTCTTCAATACCAATTACACTCAAATTATTTCTTCTCTCTCGTGAAGTGCTACTTGGAAGTTCAGCTCATGTACAATAAGTTTCTATTCTTGTCTGTCCTCCTTGAACTCGACATTACTCAGCCTGTGTTTGTTATCTGATGTTCATTCTTGAGATTTGAGGTTCTATTTTCTATTGAGCTTACTCTGGTATTAATATCTTCCAATGAGCACTGGTTCACAGTATTTTTCAATTCTGAAAGCTCTGCTATATCTCTTTTCAGGCTGTCTATCCTTCATAGTTGTGGTCTCTCATCTCCTGAAGTTGCTCTCTTATATCTTTCCTTAAATCTTCTTTCAATTCTTTGTATCATATTGTTGATACATTTTTCTAGGTTTTCATCTGGGACCACATCAATGAACTCCTTGGATGGGGAGCTATGAGGTTGATGTGGGGACTTATTTTCCTTTTTCCTCATTTCCAGTTACAGGGTGTGGTTCTTGAGGTCCGACAGTGATTAATTCTCTTGGAGGCTTTGCTGATAGAATTGGAGCTTCTTATTTCGTTGCTTAGTTGAGCTGTAGTATAATTTGGGTAGAACAGTTCAATGGCTGCCACCCCAATCAGTGAAGTATTGTGAACCTTTAGGATTTCCAGTACCTCAAGGGATAGGGAGTAGAAGTCAATAAGTCCAGTCAGTGCATACACCAGACAATGGCAACTGTAGTTGTTACAGTGATGATTAGCACCTATAGGAGCAATCGGATTAGCAGTTTTCTTCCATGAGAGCTCTCACACTATATTTAGATAGCAAGCAAATACCCGTTTTCAAGTATGATGTTCTCTTCAGTTTAGCAGGGCCTTTATAGGTGAGGGGAAAAATATCTAGAGAGCAGAGGGAATGAGGTAGGAAGGCAGTGTGGGACTTGTGACTTTGAATATAGAGCTACAAGATAGTAGAGTGATGTAGGCTGTTCAATTAAGAAAAAGGGAAAGATGGAAATAAGATAAGAGTAGAGTAAAGACTTTGAGGGAGGATGAGAGAGGACAGAATGCAGTTTAGGAACTGACAGAGTAAAGAGAAGAAGAGGATAGTATAGAGTGGGGTCTCTTTGACCCAAGGAGACTGAGGAGTAGTTTGCTATAATGAAGTCTCCCCCAGGTTGGAGCCCAATGATATGAATACAGCAGTCAAACACAAGAAGTTACAATGACAGAAAAAGCCAACCACCTAGACTTACAAACAAACAAATATACATACATCCAAGAACACCAATTTCAGTAATAACAATAGCAAATGAAAAAAAAAGAGCTGGGAGTGTTCTGAATTATTACTGCCAAGGTCAATATGTGCCTTGGGGAAATGTGTTCATAGCTGACTTTCCAGTTGAGTTTGTTGGAGGGAATGAGGTTTGGTGATCTCAGGTAACACTGAGAATCCCAGAGGCCTCCAAGTATATTTCTCCTGTAGTGGGGTTGCAAACAATGACCTTCCCTGCTTCCTGTGAGAGCAGACTTCAGGGTTGTACTCTTGGGCAGATTAGTGTCTGCCTATCCAAACTCCTGTCCCTCTTCAGCTGGGGACCCAGGAGCTGCTGGAAGTCTTTGGATCCTGGTGCATCTGAATGAGACTCTTACTGTTGGAAGGAGAGTGGCTGACCTGGACTGAGCTCCCCCAGGATCATTATTGCCCCTCTCTTGGGTGTCTTGTGGTCTTCAAGATTAGTTCTATGAAACTTGAAAGGCATATTCTAAAGTTTATTCAGAAATTCAAATGGGACAAAGATAGCTAAGACATTCTCAAAGATGAAAAATGTGTTGAGAAGTCTTCCTTTATTTTACATTAGGTTTGTTTTTAAACTATAGTAATAAAATATTCATAGACAAATAGAGCAATGGAATAGAGAGCAGAGAAAGACACTTATCCATAATGGATGCTTGGTATATGACAGAGATGGCATTGCAGATAAGTTGGAAATGGCAGACATTACAATAAATAGTTCTTAGACTATAAGGTACTCATACAAAAATAAATGAAACTGGAATCTTTCCTCACTTCATAAGTGGCCATTAGAGCCAGACAGATTAAAAACCTAAGTATGAAAGATAAAAAGATTATATGGACTAAGAACTCTGAAGTGTGAGTTAAAAACATATTTTTAAACAAGGCACAAGTACTCTTTATAAAGGAAAATACCTATATTTTCAATCACTTTAAAACTTTAACTATATTAAAATGAAAAGCTCATGTTCATTCAGTCATCGTAAAGATAATAAAAACATAAGCCCATATAAGTAGAAATCATTTTCACGATTACTGAAAAATAAAGCATTCAATATATATATACATAGATAGATAGATAAATTGCTATAATTAATAAGAACTATATCACTCATTTTCATGGGCAAATAAGTTGAACAGAATTCTAAATTATGTATATATATATATATATATATATATATATATATATATACATGCCAATCTATTAATAATTAGAAAAATGGAAGTTAAAATTAGAATAAAATGCCATTGCTCATTTATTACTATTATATGTCACACTTAGGGAAAAGTTAAAAAGTCTGGCAATACCAAATATTTGTAAGGATTTCTGAAAAAGGAAATCACTAAACACTGTTGATGGAATGGAAGACATTTGGCATTTTCTGTTAAATTAAAGATATATGACCTGTGACCCAGTAATTCCATTTCCAGGAGTATACCCTATAGAAGCTTTTGTACATAAACCAGACTATTTGTATAAACATATTAATAGAAGCAATATCCATAATGATGGTTCTGAACTTTAAACTGCACAAATATCCATTTGGAGTAGAATGGATGAGAGAATTTCACTATGTTCATGCCACAGGATACCAGAGAGCAATGAAAACAAACTATAGCTGCATTTTACTTTATGGATAAATCTCACAAGTATATTGAATATAGATGGAAGGGAGAAAATTTGCTTTCTCTAAAACAGATAAATATAACGTTAAACTATAGAGTTTAATCATATATATATATATATATGTATATATATATATATACTCATATTAATAATAAAACAATAAAGAAACTGTTATAGCCAAAAGAAAATTGATATCTAAGGAGGAAAGAGATGTATGATTAAATAAAGAGTTGCTGGGGGGCCTCTGGATTGATAGCAATATTCTATTTCTTTCTTTTTAAAAAAATCCCTTTTAATTTTTTTTAAGAGAGAGAGGGACAGTGTGAGAGAGAGGGAGACAGAGAGAATCAATTTTAGTTAGCTTTTCATGTGGCTTTCATTGCTCCAATACTTCGTTGTGTATATAGTGCTAAGGTTGGAATCCACATTCTCGCACATGACTGGCAAGTGCCATAGCTGCCAAGCCACCACTCCAGCCCCCTTTTAATTTTTTTTATTATTTTAATATACATTTTTAGTTTTAGTTGACACATAGTAATTGTATACACTATGGGGCACAGAGTGACTTTCAATAAATGTATACAATGTGTAATAAGCAAATCAGGGTATCTAATTTTTTGGTACTGGGGATTAAACCTACACACATTTGATCACTGAGCCACATCCCCAGCCCTTTATATTTTATATTTTGAGACAGGGTCTCTATAAGTTGTTTAGGATCAGGGTAAATCGCTGAGGCTGTCTTTGAACTTGTGTTTTCCTGCCTTAGCATCCTGGATTGTTGGGATTAGAGGCATGTGTCATCCTGCCCTGCTCTTGCATATGCATTATCTTAAACACATGTCATTTATTTGTGTTGAAAATATTCAAAATCTTCTCTGCAAATTATTTTTTGAGATGGGAGGTGCCTACACTTAAATTGATCTTTTAATTACTTGTTAAATAATACACATGTGTTTCGTGGAATTTTTCTACATTTATATTTCACAGCTTTAAAAACCAGTGACATGGGGTTGGGGATTTAGCTCAGTGGCAGAGCGCTTGCCTAGCATGCACAAGGCCCCAAGTTCGGTCCTCAGCCCTGAAAAAGAAAAACAAACAAACAACAACAAAAAAAAAACCCCAGTGACACTAAAATGAATGGAAGATAAAGAAATTAATCACAGTTTATGAACAACATTTTAAGAAGTGCATCTTTAAGAAGGAGGAGTACCTGGTGCAGAAGATGCAGTCAAAGGCACTACATGTTATTCTTAACAAGATAAACATTTGATTATATTTAAAAGGTTCATTAGAAGGTACCAGTATTAAAACAAACATTAAGGACACAGGCAAGTAAGGGGATGAACAATAAATATACATAACTACATGAGATCCTTCAGAAAGCAAGATGCCATGGAATAAGAATATAGTTGTAAAAGATGAAAGAAAGATGGATGCAGATGAAAGCAATGTGGTAAGTGACAGCCATCTGATGTCTCCATCTAAGCCGTTCAGTAAGAAGTGAGACTGCTCCAAAAACTAGATCTCTTGGCAACAGGAGGCTGACAGTACTTTTCCTTTTTCTTCCCTGGCTTTCTGGGTTGAAGCCTTTTGTCGCTGCAAAGTCAAGAGTAGCAGCTATGCAGATGATGCCCAGTGCAGATGCCAGCAAGTCCACCAGTGCCAGGGTTAAGGGCATCCTAGCACTGCCAAGAGCTCCAGAACTGTCGCCTGCAGTTGCCAAAGCTGCATGCACCAACGCTGCGGGAGACTGGCGAACTCAAAGCCCACGCAGACTTTCATTTTCAACAGTTGTTTTATTAAGCTAATCATACCCAACTTGTGGGAACAGAGCCAGAGGATGTCCAGAGTTCTCTCTGACAATACCTCTGTGCATGCTTCAATTCTTTCTTTTGGCTATATCTGGTGCAGGAATCTTTGAGGACACTGTTTGTCAAAATGCAATGGGTAGTTTCTGATCCAGTCAACCATGAGGGCAACTGAGATTCTACATCACTAGCAAGCTCCCAGGTGACCTCAAAACTGATGGTCCCCAAACTTCACTATAACTAGCAAAGTCCTAGGAGCGTCAAGTAAATAGACCTAGAAAGCTCAGCTTATCTCTCCACATAATATTTCAAAACATGTCTGAATTATAGGTACATATAGCTCAAATTCAAGTTGGGACACTTGCAAGATTACCCATCCAAGTGAATGATTGGCACATCTGTCAATCAAAACTTATTGATCATCATCTATATCTCACTATGTGGGATGCAGACAATTACTCATTATTGTCTCTTCCTTTGTTGAATTTATTTTTGACTCAGTGAGAGGCAGGAATATACTCACAAAGTACCAAGAATACTAGGGGTGCTTAGACTAAAAATAAAGTATTTAACTAGGCATAGACTTGTGGAACTGTACATGAGTTCTTTTTCTCTTTCATTTGCTGACATGTTATCACATTCTTTGGCAGATCTTGAATGAATTTCATGGAACTAGAAACCATAGCCATTCTCTGTGTATCAATTCCTTGTATGAAGAATTAGCTAAAGAAAAATTACCCATTAGCAAGTCATGATAATATAATAAAGATAGCATATCTATGAGGTATGTATATACATCCTTCATTTAACATGCTGATTTTTTACCCCAAATGCATTGGAAAACCTCTTTCACCTATTCAAAAAGTAATATTCAATTTTGGATTTATTCTCACGTTGGCAAATCACAAAGAATTTGGAAAATTTAATGAAAATAGACATTCCTGAGATATGTTCTAATTTTAGGTCTAGAGAAAGACTCTTACAGCCTAACAGCTGGATCAACAGTTGGAACATAAAGGAGCCAGATTCTAGCCAAACTCACACTATCCTTTCACAATATGAAAAGAAAGAAAAAGAAGAAAAAAATAAAAACCTCAATCAAGAAGTGTAGAATTTTAAGTCAAAAGCTAATTAAAAATTAAATATTTTTGTAATCATTTAGTTCTCATTTGTGTAGGAAGCCCACAGATTGTTATTTCCAGATATTTAAATACTCCAAAGTCTGACAGCCAAACATCCTTTCTGAGAAAAGTACTGAAAGGTACAGACAAGCCAGTGGTTGTTATTTGAAAGTAAACACTCAAGAATGAGAAAGCTGCATTTTTAATTGTGATTTTAAAAGGATGTGCAAAGGTCACTGAAATGTTATAAGATGTAAAAAACAAAAGAAAGCAATAATAATAACAATAACCCAAATCTAAAGTTCCAAATGACTTAAAGAAAAACTAAAATGTATGTGAATGATAGAAAAAAAAAGTTTACACATGCTAGTGATTTCATTCATTCAATAAATATTTTTAAGCATCTACTATACGTCAGATATTTTGCTAACTACTTCCCATCCAAAAGGTAGTTGATTTTTAAATTTTAAAAATTTGAGAAATATGAGTGACAATGTTTTCTTTTGACATCCTGGTTTTTTTCTTTATAATTTTTTGACACTTTAAATGTTTTCATTTGTTTAACTCTCCAATACTACATACACATATTTCAAAAGTCAAGAAGTACAGGAATTTTTTTAAAAGGCAATATCCTGTCATCCCAATGCTTTCCAATCTCGATATCAAGGACCAATTTTTAAAATATTTATTGTTTTCCTACATATTTTAACCTAAATACTTTGAATTATAATGCTTATTCTTTTATTGCTTGACTCTTCAACATTTGACATTATTTATGTACTCCATCCTGTGAAAGAGAATTTAATTATTTTACAGGACTACCCAAAGTCCCTTGCCCTTTGTTCTTCAGGCTTTATTTAAATTTCCTCTTTTTTTTTTAAGAGAGAGAAAGAAAGATAGACTCAATTTTATTTATTCTTCATCTTTTTTTTTTTGTAGTTTCTCCAACACTTAATTGTGTACGTGGTACTGGGGTTTGAACCCCATGACTCACTCAACTCACTCAAGCCAGGCAAGTGCCGTACTGCTAAGCCAACACTCCAGCCCTTGGCTTTCCTCTTTTTGACCCATGCTCACAGGTAAGAAGCAGAAGCATCAACAAATGCCCATGAGTCAGCCAAAGGGCTTTACAGTGAGACAGAGAAACTGTCATCCCTCTGGTCCCCTAAAGAAAGACTTCCTAGGAAAATGCCAGGTTTGCCTCCCTCAGAGCACCAATTGTGAATGACGGATGCCAATTTGAAAACTCCATAGACTGACCTCCAAGCCCACCATTGTCATGTGGGATCTTAATTTCTTTCTACCCATCCCCCGCAGCCAAATCTACAAACCGGGCACACTCTTGAAAAGAAACGATGCTTCCCGGTTCCGGGTTCAAGATGGCGTTCTGAAGACAAAGGCTTTCCCTGCACCTCCACGACTGATCGAGATTTCTCCAACTTCCCGCCAGTATTTCCAGCAAACGAGGTGTTGGAATTCTGCAAGGCTAACAAACAGTTTAGAGTAAAAGGGGTTGTCTTGTGAAATCAACTCTCCTGACAAAACCCTATCTCAAAGAAGGGTTGGGACGGATCTCCCAACCCAACAGCTCAGTCCATAAGGCAGAAGACAGGAAAAAGACCCACAGAACCTGTTTTGCTCCCACAAAAAGTTCACCTGGTAAATAAGAGAGAAGAATTTCTTCAA
>PVKS010022506.1:0-33638 GCA_004027875.1 Aplodontia rufa | reverse complement strand
TACATCTTTAGTAATAAGAGAAATGCAAATCAAAACTTCAATAGATTCCACCTCACTCCTGTTAGAGTGGCAAAAATGAAGAATATGAACAATGACAGATCTGGAGAGGCTGTGAGAAAGGAGGAACACTGTCCCTTGCTGGTGGGACTGCAAACTAGTTCAGCCACTCTGGAAAGCAGTGTGGAGACTCCTCAAAAAATTAAGGATGGAACCACCTTATGACCCAGCTATCCCACTTCTGAGTATTTTCCCAAAAGAGTTAGAATCAGCAAACTATAGAGATACAGCTTCATCAATATTTATAGCAGCTCAATTTACTATAGCTAGGCTATGGAACCAACTCAGATGCCCCTCACTCGACCAGTGAATTAAAAAACTTTGGTACATATATACAATGGAATACTACTCAGCAATTAGAGAAAATTTGGCTTTTGAAGCCAAATGGATGGAGATGGAAAAAAATTATGCTAAGTGAAGTATCCCAATCTCAGAGACTCAAGGCCTGAATGTTTTCTCTCATTTGTGGAAGCTAGAATACAACCGGAAACAGTATGTTAGATGGCTAAGCTAATAACAACCTCAAAATGTATGAATTTTTACACAAATAGGGGGAACCTTGCCTAGGATACCTGGAGATGTAGGGAGGGAGCCAGAGAGGGGGGAGGGATTAGAAAGGTTATCTAGGAGACTGGAGGGAGGGAGTATGGGGGAATTATCTGAGATGACAATCTCCGACCTCCACGAGAAATCCTTCTAACACAGGGGTTCTTTTGGGGGAAACAGAGAACCATATGGAACCCAAGGTGGGAAACCATGACATAGCATCAGTCTTGGCTAACTATGTATATATACATTTGTTCTTGATTATTTGATAATGATTTCCCCTCAATTGTAAGTCCATACTCAACTAACAAAAAATTCTTAAAAAATAAATGCATATGTAGTAACAATATGATATGCTCCTGTTCCTAATCCAGAATCACACTCACATCACTCACATCATAGTCTCTTGACTCTTTTCCCTTCATAACATATATATATACATGCATATACATATATCTCACATACACAATACATACATTCATAATTGTGCATTTTCCAGTGAATTAAATGATAACATAAGTAGCTTTTGGCATCTTGGGGGAGTAAGGATTAAGCTACATTATCGATTTGTCCCATAGATTGCCCCCTATCATCCCTCCCTCTCTTTTCTCTCTGTCTTCTTGCCTCCCCCACCTTACATATCTATGGTTCTCCTAGATGTGTGTTGCTTTGGCTTTGGTGACTGTAGTACATGAGCTTAACTATCCTTTCACCCAAGCCTGGGGTTTGCTGTAGCCTCCACAAATGAGGGAAAATATTTAACCCTTGAGTGTCTGGGTTTGGCTAATTTCACTTAACATAATTTTTTTCATTGCCATCTGTTTACCTTCAAATGCCATAATATCATTGTTGCTAACAGCTGAGTAGAACTCCATTCTGTATGTGTGTGTGTGTGTGTGTGTGGGTGTGTGTGTGTATATCACAGCTCTTGCATCCATTCATCCAATATCGGGCATCAGGGTTGATTCCATAATTCAGTTATTATAAATTGAGCTGATATAAACATTGATTTTGCTGTGTCACTGTAATGTGCTGATTCTAGCAATTCTGGGAAAATACCTAGAAATGGGATAGCTGGGTCATATAGTGGATCCATCCCTATTTTTTTGAGGATTCTCCACATTGATTTCCAGAGTGGTTGTACCTGTGTGCATTTCCACCAACAGCATGCTATTGTTCCTATCTCCCCACGTCCCCTCCAGCACTTGTTACTGTTTATATTACTCATCTTTACCAATCTGACTGGAGTGAGGTGAAATCTTAATGTAGTTTTGATTCCATTTCTCTGATTTCTCATGTATTCATTGGCTTGCTTGATTTCCTGTGTTGAGAAGTTTCTGTTTAGCTATCTGGTCCATTTATTGTTTGGATTGTTTGTGGTTTTGATATTAAGTTCTTTGAGTTCTTTCTAAATTTTGGATATTATTCCCCTATTAGAGGAATCACAGGCCATGATTATCTCCTATTCTATGGTTCTCTCTTGACAGTTTTGACCAATTACTTGACTGAGCAAAATTTTTTTTAGTTTAATGGCATCCCACCCATTCCCACTCTTTGATTCTTGACTTTAATTCTTTTGCTTTGGGAGTCTTGTTGAGAAAGTCATTGCCTACTCTCGTATGCTGAAGTGTTGGTTCTAATTTATCCTCTATCAGTTGTATGGTAGGTGGTTTGATACCTAGTTCCTTAATCTATTTTGATTTGATTTTTGTGCAAGGTGAGAGATAAGGATTTAATTTCAACTTTCTGCAAGTGGCTGTCCAGTTTGTCCAGCACCATTTGTTGAATAAGCTATCATTCCTTCATGTTATATTTTGACCACATTTTGTCAAATATCAGATGTTCAAAGATTTGTGGGTTTGTCTCAGAGTGTTCTATTATATTCCATTAATATTCATGCCTATTTTGATACCAATACTATGCTGTTTTTGTTAATACAGCTCAATAGTATAATTTTAGACCTGGTATTATGAAGCCACTTGTTTTGTCTTTATTGTTTAGCAATGTTTTGGCTATTCTGTGTTTCTTGTTATTCTAAATGAAGCTGAGAATTGATTTTTCAGTATCTGTAAAGAATGATATTGTATCTTAAATGGGAATAGCATTGAATCTGTATACTGCTTTTGTTAGTATGGTCATTTTAATCATATTATATTTAGTTCTGCTAACCAAGAACACGGAACATTTTGCCATCTTTTCTGGTCTTCTTTAGTGTCTTCTTTCAATGTTCAATAATTTTCATCATAGAGTTCTTTTACTTCTCTTATTAGATTAATTCAAAGTGTTTTCTTTTTTTGAGGATACTATGAATGGGACCGGTTTCCTGATTTCTTCTTCTGCCCTGTTATTGTTAGTGTATAGGAAAGCTATTGATTTATTGGTGTTAATCTTGTTGCCTGCCACTTTGCTAAATCTGTGTACAAGCTCAAGCAGTTTTCTGGTGGAGCTTTTTTTGGTCTTCCAGATATAGGATCATGTCATCAGCAAAAAGGGATAGTTTGACTTCTTCTCTTCCTATTCTTATCCCTTTGATTTCCTTCTTTTGCCTGATTGCTCTGTCTAGAGTCTCAAGTGGTGAGAGTGGGCAGCTTTTCTTATTCCCTAGTTTAGTGGAAATGTTTTCAGCTTTTCTACATTTACTATTAAACGAGCGGAGGTTCCTTTGATCCCTGTCTTCTCCAGAGCTTTGATAATAAGTACATGCTGGATTTTATCAAATGCCTTTTCTGTGTCAATTGAGATTGCCATAAGATTTTTGTCTTTAACTCTGTTCAAGTGATGAATCACATTTATTGATTTGTATATGTTGAACCAGCCTTGCATCCTTGGAATGAAGCCCACTTGATCATGATGAATTATCTTTTTAATGTGTTTTTGAATGCAGTTTGCTAGAACTTTATTAAGGATTTTCATATCTATGTTCATCAGGGATATTGGTCTGTAGTTTTCTTTTTCTTTTTAATATGTCTTTGTTGGGTTTTGGTATCAGGGTTATGGTCGCCTTATAAAAAGTATTTGTGAGAGTTCTGTCCTTTTCAATATCTTAGAATAGCTTAATAAGGAGAGGTGTTAGCTCCTCTTTATAGGTGTGATAAAATTCAGGGGGGAATCTCTCATTTCATTGGCTTTTCTTCTTTGGAAGGCTTTTAATTGCTATATTGATTTCAGTGCCTGTTATCAGGCTGTTTAAGCTTTCAATATCATCCTGTGTCAATATGGGAATGTTGTATGTGTCTAGAAAGTTGTTCACATCTTCCAGATTTCATGATTTAGAGTCATACAATTTTTCAAAATGGTTCTGATAATCCTTTGGATTTCTATGGGATCAGTGGTGATTGTACCCTTTTCATGGGTGATTTTCTTGACTTACTTCATTTCCATCCTTCTTTTAATAAGATTGACTAGGGGTCAGTTAATTTTATTTAATTTTTCTAAGAACAAGCTCTTTGTTTCATTGATTCCTTTTATTGTTTTTTATTTTTAATTTCATTGATTTCAGCTCTGATCTGGATTATTTCCTGCTTCTGCTGACTTAGGGATTAGATTTTTCTTTCTTTGGTAGGGATTTGTGGTGGAGCATAAGCTTGTTTAATAAGGATCTCTCCTGATTTTTAAGGTAGGCATTCAGTGCTATAAATTTTCCCCTTAAGAATGTTTTCACGCTGTGGGCTGGAGCAGTGGCCTGGCAGTTACGGTGCTTGCCTGGCACATACGAGTACACGGGTTCAAACCCCAGCACCCATGTATACAACTAAGTGTCAGAGCAACAAAAGCCATATGAAAAACTCATTAAAAATTGATATTCTCTCTCTCTCACTTCATTTTTTAAAAAAAGAATATTTTCATGCTGTCCCAGAGGTGTTTATATATTGTGTCTTCATTCTCATTTGCTTCTAAAAATTTCTTGATTTCTGCTTTCATGCCTTCCTGGATCCATTTTTCATTTAATAGGGTATTATTCATTTTTCATGTGTATATATATATATTTTTTTCTGCTGTTAATTGGTAGGATCATGGCATCATGGCATCATGACATCATGATCCGATAGGGTACATGGAATAATATTTACTTTCTGTATTTGCTGAGATTTTCTTTGTGAACTAGAATATGACTTATTTTGGAGAAGGATCCATGTGCTGCTGAGAAGAAGGTAAACTCAGCCAATTTGTGGTGGAATAGTCTATAGATGTCTGTTAAGCCTATAGATCTCTGATTTATGAAGTTGTTTAGGCTGGAGATCTCTTTACTGTTGATTTGCTTTGATGATATGTCTTTTGATGATATAATAGTTTTAAAGAATTATCGTGTTGGGGTCCATAGTGGTTTTATGTACTGGAGCAATTTTTCCACATACTTGGGAGCATTGATATTTGGAGCATATATATTTACTATGGTTATATCTTCCTGAT
This sequence comes from Aplodontia rufa, assembly GCA_004027875.1. Lineage (NCBI taxonomy): Eukaryota > Metazoa > Chordata > Mammalia > Rodentia > Aplodontiidae > Aplodontia > Aplodontia rufa. Next base: position 28,625 of record PVKS010022506.1, on the reverse strand, counting down.
GTAGTGTTCCATTTGTTATGATGTAGTGGTATTCTTTATCTCTTTTTATAAAATTTTGGTTGAAATCTGCTTTGTTGGATATACGTATTGCAACACCTGCTTGCTTTCTTGGGCCATGTGCCTGTTAAATTTTTTTCCACCCTTTCACCCTTAATTTATGGATATCTGGCTATAAGATGGGTCTCCTGTAAGCAGCATTTTGTTGGATTATTATTTTTTTTTTAAGAAAGAGGGAAAGGGCTGGAGCAGTGGCTCGGCAGTTCCAGCACTTGCCCAGTATGCGCGAGAATGCGAGTTCAAACCCTAGCACTACGTACACAGTAAAGTCTCTGAGAAACAAAGGTCACATGAAAAACTAAATAAAAACTGTTTTTCTCTCTCTTTCTCTCTCACTGTCCTTCTCTCTTTAAAAAAAATTTAAGAAAGAGAGACAATGAGAGAGAGAGAAAGAGAGAATCAATTTTATTTAGTTTTTCATGCAGCCTTCATTGCTTTGAGACTTTGTTGTGTACGTCGTGCTGGGGTTCGAACTTGTGTACTCACCCATACCAGGCAAATGCTGTAACCCCCGAGCCACTGCTCCAGCCATGGATTATGTTTTTTGATCCAATCTGCTAATCTGTGTCTTTTGATTGATGTATTGAGACCATTCACATTCAGTGTTAGGGTACTTATGTGATTGTGGTCCAAAGTCATAGTGTTTTATTTGTGAATTCTGTGCTGTCTTGATTGTCTTTTTAATAACATGTATTTTTATTGAATTTCCTCTGTTTGTGGGTTTTTAAGGATCATTTGCTTGTCCTTCTATCTGGAGTTTATCTTTGAGAATTCTTTGTAATGTTGGTTTTCTGTGCATGAATGCTGTTTGATGTTATTGTGAAATATTCTTATTTCACCTTCTAATTTAAAGTTGAGTTTTGCTGAGTATTAATATTCTCAGCTGCAGGTTGCAGTCATTCAAACATTGAAAGACCTTCCAGGGGTGCATAGCTGCATCCTGGGGTCCTGGAGGCATAGGGTGAGCTAGAACAGGCTTGCCTGCGTGCTGCCATAGGACCTGACATCCTTGGTGGTGGAGCCTGTTTCAATATATCTGGATCTGGTGAGTATGTTCTGGGATTAGGTGGCTCCAAGTGTGGGTCTTTGGGGTGTCTTGGGTGTCTGCCAGCCCAGGACAAAGTTGGGCCAAGGCATAGTGTGGGCAGGGTGGACTTGTGCATTTGAGGTCATCCATGGGGCTGTCCTTGGTGCCTTCTAGCCCAGAACTGGAATCCTGGGCCCACAGGGCAGGTGGGAAGTGTGGCTCTGGGTGTTGAGATCCTCCTGAGGGCTGACATGGGTACTTGCTGGTCCACTACTAGAGTCCTTACTTCCTATTTTTTAAAAAGGCAATTTTAAAAAATAATTTTAGCATTATATCATTAAGATTTTATTTTAGTATCAAATAATTTAAAAACCTACAATACTGACTTTAATAAGATAGAAATTTTTTGAACACACATTTCTAGGGTAGTGTGGGATTCAGTTGTGGTTTGATCCAGGGATCTCTAAATTTGTGAAGGAGGTATCATATTTTTTTATTTCCTGGGCCTGATTGCGTTGATTTCATCTTGAGTTTATCAACACAGCAAGATAGCTCCATATCTTAAGTGTTACAATCTTGGGGTCCAGGGGACACGAGAGAACAAATCTTCCTCATGGCTTTTGAAAAAGCCTAGGATTCATTTTGACTGGGTCACTGTGAGTTATTTACCTCCATGTAGAACTAGTCACCGAGCAGTCACTGTGGTACACTGATAGAGTAAACTTAGTAACAGATTTCATCTCTGAAAGTAGAGATGGATCCATGCATGAACTGAAAGTGGGTTTAGGGTGGTTTTCCAAAAAAATGTGGGATGAGAATACCATAACATAGGGGACTGGGTGCTGGTGGCTAAAACAGCAATGTGCTCCATAGAGCCACTTAAATTTCTGTGTATTCTCTAGTTATTTGTGGTAGTGGGAAGTATTAATGAAAACTAATTCCATTGTCTACCAGGCAGGAGCCCTCTTCATGATATTTCTCACTACAAGGCAGTAAGCACCACAATTAAAGTGATGAAGATAAAGTCTGATTTACTGCTCCTTGTTCCCTTTCTGAACCCAAGTCCCTAAACTAAGGTGACTAAGGTACCCACTGAGGTAATTAGAACCTGGGAGGAGGTCTGTTATTGTGATTCTTATTTGACTTCCAGCTTATCCCTAACCCCTCCTGTTCTTCCTTTCCATCCCCAGCTTCCTGCCTGCCACACTGTACCTGTCATCACAGGCTTCCTGCTTGTTGGTCCTCTGCAGGGATCTTGCAGGTTCCCATGCCAGAGCCTGGGCTCCAGTCTAGCTGTGGCATGTTTCTCCCTTCTTTGACTCCTTCGTGGATCACTCCTAATTTTCCTTCATGAATCTATTTAAAGGTTATCTATTCTATGAGCTTTTCTGTTCATGAACCTCCGGGCAGAAATAGTGTTACCATGGAACTCTTGTATTAAAAAAAGAACATACATATTCTATTGCATTGGATTATGTTTATAAAATTTATATTTAATTCACAAATAACAATTTCCCATATTATGTGGCATGATAGGATGTTGTGATCAAAGTAAATGTTTTAAAAATTTTAGTCAAGCTAACCAACATACCTATTACCTCACCAACGTATCATTACAATTCTTGACTTTCCTGACTGTCTTCCTTCACTAGAGCCATTTTTGGCCACAACTTGATCTACTTGCCTTGTAAGTAGTAGCTGTCCTGAGTTTGACCACAGAAGCTTCTCAATATATATTAACTAAATTGATCAGTGGATGAATTTTTGAGTGAATCGTCAACCTCGCTTAAAGGTCTGTATCATTAATCCTTGTTCTGATATCAAAATTCAGGCATAGAAAATGCTCTGAGGATGCTCACGCAGAGCCAGCATAGAAAAAGAGAACAGATACGAATCCTTAGGAACTGACTTCCTAGTATCAGGTTTGTGGAAGACTGTACTTTTCAGGGAATTGCCACTTGCCATCTTTGCAATGACAGAGGAGCTAAATTAGACTTGGAAGTCTCAGATCTGGGGACTAATTAATGGCCATGGCTGCTCATTATGGTGGAAAACCTGTGCCACACAGCAGCAGAAGCTGCCCACATCAGAGGGTCTTCATTAACTACCTTTCTCCCTGGATAAGGCTGCCAAGGGAGATGGTATTGTCATTTAACAGGAGATCACCAGTGAAGCAGATGCTACCTCACAAGCCATTATCAGACTATTGTGACCAACTTGTAGTAAGTAGCTCAGAATCATGGGATGAGCAGAATGCATATATCTGAAAGTCAAGCACCAAAAATAATTGCACAGCATTGGAAAAATGTGGCCTATGAAAACAAGTTATGGTAATTAGCTTATTTCACCTGGAGAAAAAATATACAGGGGAAATTTGCTGCACTAAAAGTCTTCATGTCCATGAAAGGTAATTTTAGAGGATGGTGAATTTATACTTATACAAGTTGAAGGACTTTTCCTATTGTCTCCTCTTAATTTCCTGCTTTATTTTTCTTCTGCAATATGCTGATAAAAGATAATAATGTGGCAATGCCAGGAAATGAATGAGAATAATACTTTGGAAGTTGGCAACCTGATTACATTGTCTTGCAACTATCTCCCACCCTCCAAGGCTCCCAAAAGAAAAACACAGAAAGGAGTAAGTTTACCATCTGCAAGAGCTCTTTCCTCTTTTACAGCCATCCTGTTGCCATCTGCTAAAGTCCTTTGCCCACCTGCATAGTCCAAAGCATTAATTGTCTTCCAGAAATGCCTAAAAGAACCACAATTTCCCCCAAGAATGAGGGTAGGAGAAAGACATTTACAGTAGGTTCAAGTGAGCTTCACACCCTGAAACCCACCCAGATCCCTTTATGTTCAACCAAGCTTTTTATCTGAGCACTGAATAGTTCTTGGACAAAAAGGAATCTTAGCATTTGTCTCTTTTGTAAGTTTTGAAGCCTGCAGGGTTTCAGTGGTGCTGTCCCCAATGCTGGGAAGAGTTTAGAAGTTATTGTTGGAAGCTGCCATAAGGAATTTTCTTTTGTCAGATCAGGGACATTCTTTCATCCAAATCCTGGCATGTTTTCTATATGTAATTATGGCTGGAGTTTAGCTCTCCTTGTTGATTTTGAGCAAGTAGCTTATGAAATTTTAAAAGAGATTTGGCTAGTATTTCTCAATGATAATGTCATCATGGGCAGGAAAATTCTATCCTTCGGACAGTAGCTATGTATGTTGTAGAATATTATCCTTCCCTGGCTGTCATTCATAAATGCCATTAGTGCTTCCCATATTGTGGCACCCAGCAGGCCCCCACCTAACACCTAACACCCTGCCCCCTAAAGGGCCCTGGCACTCCCTGTTGAGAACTGTTGAGCCCGTCTTTCCTTTTAACTTTTCTCCATTTCAGGAAGAGAGGGCAGGTTTAGCTGTTGCTTTCTGCAAGAGTGAGAAGACTCTGGTTTGTGTAGCTCCAAACTATGTTACCATAGCCATAAACTACCAGAAGGAGCCGAGGTTATGGAGAATTGCAAATGCATCTGTAGAAGCACTTCTTCAAGCCAACATCTCTCCCTCTTTCTTTTGCGCGCACACACACACACATGCACACATACACGTGTGTGCACACACACACATTCTCCATGGTTTTAAGTCTGAACTGAAACTTTACAGCAACCCAAGTAGAGCAAGAAGCAGTTGAGGAAAAAAGAATACATCATTCAAACAATCAGTTGTCATCAACCAATCCAAAATACTAATTGTCATTGTACAAAACTGACTTATGTTTCCATGTTCTCCAGATAAACTCATTTGTAGTTATATTATTGGAAATCAGTTGAGCATGCATATGATTAGTATAGGGTACTGTTTTCAATGGCCATTTATTTATATATCATTCATTCACTCATTCACCCTTTGTGTGTTTTATTGTGTTCATAATACTCCACCATTTAAGTAAGATTGTTTTTTAATCAGCCTTATATATTCAGCATATTCTATGAATCTATTTTTCAGGTTCAGTCTGCTTCCTCCAACCAGTTTATCACTTTCCTCATGAGCAAAAGCTTATTGCTGACTTCTATTTCCTCTTCCCTAAACAACAGTGCCTCCTTAAAAAGGGAATATTGACTTAGTACAGCAGCCCCTTTTAAGGCTATATCTACATGAGCGCTGGGTCTGCCATTCAGAGTCTGATTGTGAGGCAATCTGTTGTAGTGTGCAGAGTCAGGCTTATTCAGTAGGCTTAGCATATAGAATAATCACTTGTTTGGTAATTCATCTATTGTGTGACAATCAACAAACATGGATTGACCACCACGATTCACTCAATAGCCTATATTGTTTCTTTTCCAAATAGAACTGTTATATTTGTGATTCAAAGCTATTTCAAATCAATAACCGCAAACTCATTTGAATATCTATATACTACATATTGTGTTGACTGGTGAGGACACAAAGATAAAGGGAGCGGATGTTGTACCAAGACAACAGGCTTAGGAGTCAGAGATAAGACTTCCAATCACATCAGCTCTTTGCGGAAGTTATTTAACCTCTCTGAACTCTAGTTGCTGGTCTATTATGGGGACTAGCAGCACAGCACACACTGAAAAAGGGTCTAAGAGTAAGCATCGAATTTGTTGCTACTGCAGTATTCTGAAAGAGACGTAGCTTTCATCATTGATGACTTGACATTATTCACTGTAGTCATGTAAAATTATAAGTTCTAGGTATACATATGCACATGTCTTATGTTCATTTTAAATTCTTTAAAAAACTGTAAATTTTAGAATTTAGCGTATATATTTTACTTTGAGATCCTGCACATATACATTTTGTATACAGACTTTTTCCTTGATTTCTGAAGATAAATTATAAATGTCAAGCCAACCAAACATGACCCTGCCACAGCTCTCTTCAAAACATTATCTCATGTTTGTTCCAACTACTCTGGGACTGAGTCATCTAATGCAGCTTCCAGGAAAGCCTGCTGCATGTTACTGTAGGTGACCTTAATAATGTGGACTTATTTAAGAATCCGGTGTTTACCACTTCCAGTTGAAAGTGCAGAAGTGAACTAGGAAGACAATATAATTACAAATGCTGAAATTAGGTCAATGTGGCACTCTAATAGCTAAGCATGACCACAGACCAAGACTTCAGTATCAGAGCGCGGTCCCTCTCAAACTGTGTACGTATTCAAGGTGTGCGTACGAGTGAGATAGTAGCTGTTGCAAGTATCTATGTATCATGGTGATTATTTGGATGTACAGTTGGTTTTTTCACCCTAGAAGAGAAAAACCATCTCTTGAAGTCAGGGGCTCATCTTATTTTCTAATGTTTTACAGCAAACCATCTTGCAGGCTCATATTTGTTGTACTTGCCATTCTCCAACTTGGGCAGGGCTCAGTGAGGATCACTTGCCTTTTCTCCACTCAGACTTAGCTGGGGCATCTCAAAGACTGCATGCTGGAATTATTTAAAGCAGAGGTCCTCAGCCTGGGGCTATTTTGTCTCCTCCCCATGGAATACTTGGCTGCATTGAGAATCATTTTTAGTTGTGACAACTTGGGGGAGGGGTGCTATTGGCAGATGGTAGGAAGTGGCCAGAAAAAGCACTAGATGTTCTACTGCTAAATGTTCTCACCCACTTACGCACACAACAAAGAACTACCCTTCCTAAATGTCACTCATGCCAAGGTTGAGAAATTGATATCAAATCTTGTTCACTCAAAGGCCTAGTGGTTGATTCTGCCCATTCACCGGGGGGCCTCATTTCCTCTTCATGTAGACCTAGTGGTCTCCCCACTGTCCACGAAGACTGGTTTGGGCTTCCTCACAGCATGGTGGCTGGCTTGCATGTAAAGGAATGTCCTGAGTTAGAGCAGGCACAAGCTGAATACTTCATGTGACCAAGGCTCAGAGATCATACAGCATGTTCTATTGTATGCAGTGGTCACAAAGTCCCACTCATACTCCCATGAGAGGTGCCGTAGTCTGTTTTGTGTTACTATGAAGTAACATCACAGGCTGGGTAAGTTATAAAGAAAACATCTTTTTTTCCTGAAGTTCTGGAGGCTGGGGCATCCAAGTGAAGGTGCTGCTTAGGTGAGGGCCTTTGTGCTGCCTCCTCCCATGGAAAAGAGTAAAAGAAAAATGAGTGTGAAAGTGTAAGAGGGGCCTGCACTGGCCTTTATAGCAAGTCCAGTCTCATGATAACGAATCTGCTTCCTCAACAGCAAGACATCCATTCACGGAGAAGGCCCTCATGACCTCACCCCTTTTCTCAACACTGTCGCATTCAGGATAAAGTTTCCAACGCAGGAACTTTGGAAGATACATTCAGACCGTAGTGGGGGTTCAGGCACAAGGACCTTGCCATTCCATGGGAAGAGTATCAGTAAATGGCATTATAAAAAGAGCAGAAAATTAACATTTCCGGAGGGACTATGTGTCATTCTTCTTTGTATCTCAGCACCTTAACAGTTAATAGAAGGTAACAGATGCTCAATCTGTGCATTTCTGAATTGTATAAAATTAAGTAAACTTAATATATGAAATATATGATAAACAAAGAGGAGATTTGGCATTATACATAATAATTTTTTTCCACAGAGTATCTTTAAATAGTGACTTCCTCCACTTCATTATAAAGTATGATTTAATTATGAAAATTTCAATGGTATATTTATTCATCTGGTTGTTCATTAATTCAGTATTCACTGAGCATATACTGTAGATAAGAGAGTGTGCTAGGTTCTGGAACACAAAGATGGATCAGACACAGAATTGCCTTCAAGTCGCTCATAGTCTAGTGGGGAAGGTAAGCAGCATATATAAATCACTCAAATACAGGCCAGAGCTCATTAGAGGTACAAATAAAGCACCTTGGTGCCATAAGGAAACATGCAGCTTTTCCAAGACAGAAAGTGAAGACTTTATTAAAGATGCTCATTCTAATGAACACTAAATCTTTTCACTTCCTCGCTCCACACTTCTATAATTGCAAGGAGAATTTGGCAGAATTTCATCCAATTTTATAATATTCAATCGAAGCAGTCACCTAAAACACGACTGAGGGCCATCTGCTGTGCAGCTGTTAAGTCTGTCTGTCTCAGTCACAGTCATTTATTGCTGTGGGAAGGCATATCTCCTCCCAAGGATACAGTGAATCTTCTTGCTGCAGGCCTAGGACATTCCAATAGGAGTGGCAGAGAGTCACAGACATTTAGAGGCTACCCCAGAAAAATGGACCTGCTTTGTAACTCAGGAGCAGCATTGCAAACCTATTCCATGGAATTGCGCGGATTCTCAGGATTGTTAGAAATCTGGTGTAATAGTGCCACTTTGTCTTAACGTTCCAAAAGGCAGAACAGCGGTGGGCTAGCTCTTAGGATTCAGACAATATAAATTTGTTAATCAGGTTTATTCCATACAAAAGCTGATATAATTAAAATGCAATAATAATTTACACTAATTTAAAAATGCTTATGGCATTTGTAGGATTATAAGACTCAACATTTGGAGACAGAAAGAAGATTAGTAGCAAAGAAACTGATTTTGAAGTTGTGATATAATCAAGGAAAGAGATAGTGACCTGGCTTAGAGCAAAAGAAACCACAATAGCTAATACTTATTGAGTATTAACCTTGTGACAGGTCTGTGTATGGCTTCACAAGAATTATCTACATTAACATACACAACAATCATCTGAGAAAGGTAGTTATTTTCCCATTTTTACAGATGAGGACTGAGGCTTCAAAAGAGTAATTGGTAAAACTGGAATTCAAGCCTACTTGGGCTGAATTCTGCAGTCCATGGTTCTAACCAGTATTCCCTTTGTTAACAAGGAAAGACAATGGAACGCTCAAGAAGGACCAATCTAAATAATGCAATGCTAGGAGTAGATTTAAGGAGGAAGGAAGAGCGAGGGCCTCTAACAGAACACTCTGGCTGTGGTTTGTGTTTGGCCAACTGGGTAGATGAAGGGGCAATTCTCTTAGATAAAAAATGCATGAACATTTGGGGTTGGCTATATAACAAGTTCAGTTTTGGACATATTGAATGCAAATGAGGTGCCTGAGAGACATTCGCATGGAGACGGGCAGTGGTAATTGGCTATGTGTCTTGAGTTCAGGAAGGAGATCAGTAGAAGAGAGATACATTTGAATGGGATCAACCCAGAATGAAACTTCAGGAGTGGTTATGTCCAGGAAGCATGGGAAGCCTGGGGAGAGAAGGTGTCTCACACAAAGCGTATTAAGTAGGATTTGCTTTACTGGATGCTGGGTGGGAAACGAAAGTGCTCACGCTTGCTGGCCAAAAGCCGCTCATAGTCCAGACCTGGAGACATAACAGAGTTGTGAAACAGCTTGAGAACAATTAGCACACAGAATGGGAAAGAGGGCAGCATGATTTTCTGAATTAAAAAGAACAGAATTGGAATAGGAGTAATCTGGAAGGGCTCCTGGATCTCAGATTTGAGCTGAGTTTTTAGCAGTATGCAAGGTCTGAGGGAGACGTGGGGATGGAGTGAGGGCTGAGGCCTGTGTAGGGCACAGCAAGCACCCTCTAAGCTCCCCTGCTTTCCACACACTGCCCTGAAAGAGGATCTCCCTCAGTGCAGCACGCGTGTCAGGCTTTTGTCTTTGCATCTGGTGTGGAGATTGATATTGGTAGCACATGCAGTAGGGAGGAGGAGATGGGTGTAAAGAGATGGCAAAGGAAAGTTGGGACAAATAAACAAATCTCCAGGGTTCTCGCTGCCTTTGACCTTGGTGGCATGAATATCCACAGCAGAAGTTGGATCTTTTGTCTAGGAGCTAAATTGTCATCTGGCTCAGGAATCAGAAGGTGAAGGAGGATGTAGAGGAAGATAAAGCAGTTTCAGGTTCAGTCCTGCTCTGCACCCATGAAAGTGACACAGATAGGTGATAACCCATGTGGATAACAAAGTGACTGACTCTACTTCCACCCTCCCAATCTTGCTCTGGAATTTCTCTTGGCACGAATGTGCCAGAAACCTCCAGAAGCAGATTCTGGGAAAGGTGGTTCATCCCACCCAGTGGACACATCACAAGCCCCTCTCACATGTAGAAAGGTGACCGTGTGTGAAAGGACAAGCACGGTTTGAGAAATCTGGGGGTTCATTAGCTCAGTGCTTCTCAGAAACAGATGACTTGGTAAGCCACAGAGTTTAAGACTTAGTAGCTCTAGGGTGGGACTCAAGAATAGGAATTTCTAACAAGTTCTCAAGTAAAGCTGATGCTGGCTGAGGACCACACTTTGAAAATCACTGGTTTAGTTGAAACACAGAGGCCTCATTAAGCTTTAGTGAGAAACAGCAGTAGAGAAGAAAATATAGCAAAGTAATAGTTAAGAAATGCTATTGAATAGTGAAATCTGAAATGTCAGAATATTGCTATAAGGAACAGTAAATGAAGTTGACAGGTAGGGATGGTGTTTGCAGGAGGATGCACTATTGCGGTGAGAGATTATCTCAAGTAAAGCTTGTAAGTGAGAAAATAGTTTTATAATAATTCAGTGATACAGATCCAGAACAGGGAAGCAAGTGACTCTGGAAACAGCAAATGAAGAAAGAAAAAAAAATACTTTGCATGCAGCTTCAAACTCCCAATTTCCCCTCTTTGAAAACAATATGAATTCATGTCTAGGTCATCAGAGTCAAATTAGTGGAACTGAAGCCTCAAATTTTTGTCATTTATACCTTTGTTTTCTTGATGACCTTACCAACATTCTAAATGCATTTCAATTGCAGAACACTTGGAAGTCAGAAAAGTATAAAAATAAAATAAAAGCCTTCTAAAAGCCAGGTGTAGTCATTGCCAAAATGAAGTATAACTCTTTTTTCTCATTTCTATGCATGTGGCTTCACATATTTTAATCTTGCTTGAAATTTACAGACTTTTCTCTTGGCCACACTGGATTTGATCTTAGGTGGTTGATTAGCGGGACATGTACCGGCTCCTGAGCAAGGTAGCCTCTATGGCCCTTGGTGTTCCTATCACTTTTGTCCCTCTTGAATCAGCATCACTTCTCCTTTTCAGACAATTCTTTGCAGGTGACATCAGTGTCAGGCTGCCATCAGCTTGTTATGTGGCTTTAGTATGATGTTTCCTCAAATGTCAAGTGAGGGGTGAGGGGATGGAACAAAAGAAGTAGCATCCAGAAAGATGAGATGCCATCAGTCTAGTCAAGCCCTGTCTGTGATCTGAAGTACAGGATCTTATCAGATTGGCCTGCATGGAATTTCTGTGAGACAGAATAATATTAAGAGTGGCACAGAAATATCAGGTAATATTTATTAAATGCTTGCTGTGTGCTGGGGATTTTCTAATGGCTTAATTTAATTCTTAAAAAAATTCTGTTGATAAAGATCCCACTATTTTACTCATTTTACAGATGAAGACGTGCTGACCTGGACAAGTTAATAAGTCGGTTATAAAAATGGAGATTTTTACTTACGAACTACAGCACTTGTCCAAGAACATCACGTAGAGTGTGGTGGAACCTAGCTTCGGATCCAGGTCTTCAGATTGCTGGCCCATTCCATCTTCTACTTTATACCAGTGATCTTTTGCACGGATGTCACTACTCTTTCTGATGCTGACCATGCCTTAGAAACTCTCTTGTCTGCTTGGCTTCCTAATTTTGGGTTTATAACCTCTTCTGATCTGTCTGCTTGCTGTGTCTGCTTTGACTCCGACTTAAATTGTGGCATTTCTGATCTCCCCATTCTGGTAACTTGCCCCCTGAGTGTGCCAGATTCAACCAAATACCCCCTCCCCCACGTAGCAGCAGGAAGGCCTCAAACCTCTGCACCTGACATTGCCCAGCTAATACGAACCTTGAAGAGCAATGGTAACTTATTCTGAAGCCAGTGCCTACATGCTCAGCAGGATGTGACAAGAACAACTTACCTCCAGTTCACTCGCTTAGAACCCAACCAGTGCCATCTGCCTCCTCCACACCCCATCTCCTTCTGGCTCCTTCTGCTCCTGCCTCCCACCTTCCACTCCCATGAAGCACAGTGTAAGGATCTGGTTCCCCTTTGATAAAGCTGAGGACACAACAGGCCTCCTCCCATGTAGCTCTTAGCCTATTCTCTGCCATTGTCAATGAGCTACTTTTGCATCTAGTTCCCACTGTGAAGGTGGGAGCCACGTTTTAAAAACAAACAACAGCTTCAGTTATTTTTTCATAATGAATTTAGAATCTGATAATAAAAATCTGACATTCGTGACTTGAACTCTATCACAAACTTCTGTTTTTTAACCTCAAATTTTAAATCTACTTATCTATTTCATGCTCTTTTCTAAATAAAACATGCAAGGCAAATTTATAGTAGTTTGAATTTTTACTTTGCCATTTTGAAATTAATGTTCTTGTAATTATTAATCATTTGTAGAATATTCTATCAATCCTCCTATCAAAGGTTGGACCTTTTTCTTATTGCAGCCCTAGAATCTCTAAATCAGTTCATTAAATTGGACATGAAATGTGTGCAGAAGAGCAGAGTTGTTTACACACACTTAGTGAAGTCTTTTTTAAAGCACGATTTTGTTTCTGATGATTTGTGTTCATGTCAAGGTATATCTTGTTAGATAGACAGATAGATGATAGATAGATAATAGAGATATTTCCAGGAGTAAAAACTCTCAGTTTTGGCAAGTTTGTATAATTTCTCAGACAGACAGATGCAGCCAACATCTGGTGGTAGGCAAGGACAAGGTGAAGGAGTAATGAGGAAACCGAGGCAGTGGGTATGAGAAACTCATTTGAGAAGCTGGGCAATGTGAGAGGAGGGAGGTGGGACATAGAAAGAGATTAGTGGGAGAGAGAAGAAAAACAGGAGGGGAGAGATAAAAAGAAACAGGCAGAGTGACAGAGGGAAAGACAGGCAGAAAAGAGAGATGCAGAGGAAAGAGGCAGAAGAGAAAGGAGATGTTGAAAACATCTGGTTGAGATGTTTTCAGGATGCAGAGACTGTAGGTACAATTAAAAATCAACACAGTGGGGAGTGAACTATAAAGAATAGATAAGTTAGAGATCCAAGTCCTACAGCAGGGCTGTTATTGTTAGAAAGTTCTTGTCCCCAATTCATATGCTAATGTGTTTGGAGGTAGGGCCACTGGAAGGTAATTAGGATTAGATCAGGTCATGAAGGTGGGACCCCCATGATGGCATTAGTGGCTTCAGAGGAAGCTGAAGGGAGATCCAAGCCAGGATGATTGCTCTGACCCTGCTTCTGGTGCCTTTTGCCATATTTTGAGACAGCAAGAAGGTCCTCCTCACCAGATGTCAAGCAGATGCTAAAGCCTTGTTCTTAGATTTCCTAGTTTCCAAAACTATAAGAAATAAATGTATTTTCTTTATAAATTTCCTGGTCTCTGGTGTGTTGTGATAGCACCAAAAAATGGATGAAGATAATATGGTACTTTTCATGGACAGCCCAGGCAGAAATACGTGGCACAGAAAAGAAATTCTTTGCTGTTTTTAGAGGACAGAATAGAAACTAACTGGCATTGATTGAATACTTACCACATTGTCAGGCACTTGGGTAAGCATCACTTTGATTTTGCAAGTAAGGAAATCAAAACTCAAAGAGATTGTTAATCACGCATGGCTACACAGCTAGTTGGTGGCAAGGCTAGGATTCAGCATGTGAAGCTCCCTTTCCTAGATGACACTACCCTTTGAAACTATATCCAGTGGAGGACAAGGAGAAGAGGGTGTTTTTGGCAGGGGAGAGAAAAGTTTGGTGGAGCAGGAGGACTAACCTTTCAGGAGCAGCGGAAGACAAAGGTGTGGTCACAAATACAGCACTGCAGCAGGTGATCTGCTGTGGCCAAGGCAGTAAATCTACAGTGGCCCACACTACTCTCCAGCACTAGCTGGAGCTCACGTGGTGTAGGGGAGGATAGCAACCCAAGCAGAGGGACAGCTGAGGCAATGCCTAAAGAAGGCAGATCCTGGAGCTGAAGCTGGGTGCCAGTTTAGGTGAGTGAGAAACGATGAAGGCCAAATGATTGGACCTTAGGAGGACTTAGGAGGGCTTCCTGGTTCATGATTTAGCAGCTCATCTCTTCCACTTCACCACCTGCCATGTTTCTTCCTGAGTCTCCAGCCACACCAGATGTCTTTCGGTGCTTCTTGCTTCTTCAGATGAACATCATTCTCTTATTTCCCGCTGTTTGCCTGTTATTTCTTCCATGTAGAGTGCTTCCTTCCACTCATTGCCTCTTTCTTTTGGCTTTTTTTTTTTTTTTTCTATTCTACCTTCTGATTTCAGGTAAGAAAAAAAGTTATTCAGCGTTTTTCCTGGAACTCTCGTCCTGATGCGAATGTTTTCTCCTTCACCTTAGACTTTCTTCAGCATGTACCTACCATCGTTTATTGCATTGTTTATCCTCCTGCTCTGGATGGAAAATTTCATGAAGGCAATGATCCTGTTAATTATTATCTCCAGCTCCATGTTCTTGGTGTAGATTATGGTACAGGCCAGGAGTAACATACATACATTATTTTTTTTTTTTCAAAGAGAGAGAGGACAGTGAGAGAAATAGAGAATCAATTTTATTTAGTTTTTCTGTTGCTTCCACACTTTGTTGTGTACGTGGTGCTGGGGTTTGAACCTGCATTCTTGTGCATGCCTGGCAAATGCTGTAACCACTGAGCCACTGCTCCACCCCCTTACACAATTGTTGAAAAAATAAGTAAATAAATTACTTAATGAATTGCGTTTTGAAAATCTATTTCGGGCTGGGTGCTGTGGCTCAGTAGTACAGTGCAGGCTTAGCATAAGCAAGGCCCTGGGTTTGATACCCAGCACAAACAAATAACAAAAATAACTACTTAGTACTTCTTTTATTCTCAGGGAGACTGTTCCTATTTGTATTGTTTAATACCTAAAGTTTTTTCCTTTGGAGAAAGTACTTAGTATCTTCAAGAAGAGTCTTCCTGATACTACATCACTGTTTAGTATCTTCTCTGATGTTCTGAATATTTTCAGAACAATGCACACTCATATGTCTAAAATAGAATCCACATTATTTCAAAAACTGCTCTCCTGACTTTTCTATTCATATTAATGACAGTCACATTATCTTACTGGTTACCTAACCATACTCTTCTCCTGCCTCTTCATACCCTGACCACAAATTTTTACTGTTTGTAATATTTTCACAGTGGGTCTCATCACCCTTATCTATGATCTTCTTATCACATATCTGGATTACATGGGAAAAAATCTTCTATTTCAACAAATGGTAATAGTATAACTTGATAGTCACATGCAAAGAAACAAAATTGTGGCCTTACCTTACATCATATATTTAACAAAAATAACTCAAAATGAATTATAGGCCTAAATATAAGAGGTAAAACCTTAAAACTTTTAAAAGAAAGGGGTGGAGTGGTGGCTCAGCAGTTACGGCACTTGCCTGGATGCAGGTTCAAACTTCAGCACCACATACACATTGAAGTGTCGGAGCAACGGAAGCCACATGAGAAACTAAATAAAATTGATTCGCTCTTTCTCTCTCTCTCTCACTGTTTCTTTCTCTTAAAAAAGAAAAACAACTCTTATAAGAAAATATAGATAGGTATAGATGCCTGGGATAGATACCAAAATTGGAAGCAACAACAACAACAAAAAAGATAAATTGGATTTAAGCAAAATTTTAAAAATGCATTTAAGGAAATCATCAAGAAAGTAAAAAGACAACCAACAGTATAAAGAAGCTAGCCACAAGAAACTACAAGTCATGTGATTTTGTTAATATGAAATATCTGGAATATATAAAACTGTATAGACATTAAGTAGATTAGCAGTTGCTAAAATCTAATGACGCAAGGGGCTGCTAAAGGGTGCAAGGTTTCATAGGGGGAACAAAAATGTTCCAAATCAAGATTGTGACGATGGTTGCATATGTGAATATACTAAAAGTAATTGAATTACACAATTTGTTTTGTAAGAGAAATAAAGAGAGAGCCTGTATTATTGATTTTTTTTCAATTGATTTTGATTTTTCCAACACTTGGGTGTGGGGTTTGAACCTAGGTCCTTGCACATGCCAGGCAAGCACTCTACCACTGAACCACCACTCCAGCCCCAGATTACACATTTTAAATGGGTGAATTTTATGTTGTGTGAATTATATCCTAATAATATGTTTTCTATAAATGTCCATTTGGTTTAGTCAGCTTTTTTGATGCTATGACTAAAGGACCCTACAAGAACAGTTTTAGAAGGAAAAGTTTATTTAGGGACTCATGGTTTCAGAGGACTTGGTCCATAGAAGGTGGGCTCCATTCCTCAGGGCCAAAGGTGAGGCTGAAACATCATGGCAGAAGGAATGGCTCCAGGGAGCACAGACAGAGCAACTCCACGCCAGATACAAAACACATACCCAAAGGCACGCACCCGATGACCCCCCCAGCCATAACCTACTCCCCCATCAGGGGATTAGCTCACTGCTTGGTCCAGGATTTCATAACCCAATCATTTCACCTCACCTTTCTGGAATGTCTCACATGAACTTTTGGGGGACACGCATTCTAACCCTGGTCCCCCAAACTCATGACAATCTGACAATGAAAAATACATCCATTTCCAAGAATCCCCACAGTCTCAACACTCACAAGATAGCCCAGCTCATTCCCCTCATCGTTTCCACAACTAATCCACACAACTCACGGACACAAGTTAAACCATCCTTTTGCTCATTCACATTTCTGTTCAACATTCGTCAGCCGCTCTCTATCATCCCCAAAGTTCAAGTTCCTTCATCAGGATCTTGATTCTGTAATCTCAGGGTCTCTTTTTGATCCCCATCTGCTTTTCCATGGAATTCAGCTTCAGCTATGTTGGCTGACTCTGTCCTTGTTCCTGTACCTCTGTGTCTACTGCTTTCCTCAAAAGAATGACCATTTTTTCCCTCTTTTTTTTTTTTAAATAAAGACAGAGGGACAGTGAGAGAGAGAAAAAGACAGAATCAACTTTATTTAGCTTTTCCTGTGGCTTTCGTTGCTCAGAAACTTCGTTGTATCTGTGGTGCTGGGGTTCGGACCCGCGTCCTCACGCATGCTGGGCAAGCGCCCTAACTGCTGAGCCACTGCTCCAGCCTCCCTTTTTTCCCTCTTAATAATTTCAATCCTACTCTTCTTTCAAGTTCCCTTCCCTCCATGGCACTTTCCTTGGTTTGTAAAATTTTTGGCAACTTGTTTCTCTCATAGTCCAGTATTACTCCTTTTGTTTTTAAAATTTTTACCTCTGTGGCAAGGAGAGAAAAACTATGTACCAAATTATTTAGTAACACAGCCAAAGAATCAGCACACACGTATTCAAAACTCTTCCCAGAAATAATCCATCTTGTGATTTGGAGATAATTTACTGATAAGTTCAAGGTGCCAGGAAGTGATCATCCTGAAGTATAATTTATTCAAATATAATTGCAGCCTGCATTCTTAACAACTTAACAACATCATGCAGTAATCTTCTAATCCGAAAGAGCTCTTAATGACAGAAAATAAATACCGGAAAAGATGAATTGGAAAGAAAAAAACCTGGTAGATTGTTTTCTGGGCACTCTAGACCTTAATCCTATATTCCTATATAAAATTATTGCTTAGTAAGGAGAAAGAAATGGCTTTGGCTATGAGGACCACAGTGATTCTGAAAGACCATTTATATCTTTTCAAATAATGTCTGAAAAAGTAACTAAAATATCATAATTACTGAACAAGGCCTGACAAGAAAATTGTCTCCAATAGGCAAAAAAATTGCTATCATAATATTAATAATAATGACTAATATCTAGTTCTTATTATTCAGGCCTTGTACTTGGATGCATTTTCTCATGTAATCCTTAAACTAAACCTCTGAGCTGTATACATACTATTATTATTCTTATTTTACATAACTTGACTGCATTAGTTCAGATTAAGTTTGAATGCAAATATAAGAAATCCTTAAAATAACAATTAAGTTGGAAGCTTGTTTCTTCATCATGTAGATAAGTATGGAGAGATATCACTCCAGGATTTTGGACAGCATAGTGTGTGTGGCTTTGCTCTGAGTCCTCAGAGACCATGATTCTTACCAGTTCACCATTCTGCCATTTGTTGGTTATGACTTTCAGCCTCATTATTTAGGATGGGATCTATTTTTTTTTTTTTTTGCAATAGGATTGAAGAAAAGATGAATAACAAGGGGCAAATAATATATCACCTTTTTTGTTTTTAGGCTCAGAAGTTGTTCATTCGAAATTTTCACTTAAATTGCAGAGAATTAGTCATGTGGGGAACAGAAGGGAATTGGTTTCAAGGAAGTCAAAGGAATGTAGTCTGTATTCTGGGTGGCAATGTGCCCAACTAAAAATCCCATTATTATATAAAATGTTTAGCTTGGATACTGGAGATGACCAAATGTTCCACTTTAGGTCGTGAACAACTAGTGTAAGCGGGGAATCAAATCTTATGTCTCTTTTCAGAGCCGAAGTTTCTGAAAGTACGTTCTGAGGACCTAGATTCTTTATAATGACATGTTTAATTTGAGAAGAAAGGTCCAGATGAGAGTCTTAGCTGAACATAACTAGTAACCCATGGGGCTGCTTTTTATCTGGGCAAAGGCTTTAGATCACTCATGAAGTTAGGGGGACTGAAATCATATGTTCTTTGGCAGGAGAAAGAATGAAACTCATCATGACTTGTATCTTACTCCTGTTCTTAATTTGATTTGGGGCTGCAGACTGGATAATGGGCAGACATTTTTCATGTTCTATTATCATTTATGGCGACTCACATAACAATTGGTTTTCTAATCATTAGTAAACACAATTGCACTGCTCAATTTCATGCTAAACTGTATTTCATAGACAAAAGCAACACAATTTTTATTTATATCTGGAGTGTTAAGTCTTATAATGGAAAAATATTTGAACTTTAGCTTTATAGAGCTTTGGAAAGTGCTTTAGGGTTCTTTGGTTTTTAACAATGAGTTTTCCTCAAGCAAAATCTGTAGATTTTAATGTGGTGTTCACTTTGTTTTTTCACAAGTCCAGGTGCTTGGTGCTTTCTTTTATTTTCTGTTTCTTTCCATTTTGGTTAATTTTTAACCCACCAAGTTAAAAAGGTGGGCTCAGAAATACGACTTTCACTGTTTCCTAGTCCTGTGACTATAGGAAAGTCACACCTGTAAACCTTCTCCTCCTTATCTGTGAAGTGCAATAAAATTAGTACATTCTTCCTAGCGCTGTTGTAAGAACTAAACAAGAATATATGCTGTAAAGTGTGTGGAATAGTATGTGGTACAAATAATCTATTTAAATGATTTTTGTTTTTTCAGATGCTCTGTATACCCCTGCTAAATTTACCAGTTAGTAATTTTCTAAATTATGATTCTGGACACCAGTAAAGGATATTCTTCCTGTCCAGCAACCCAGAATGGTCACTGACCAGTTCAGTCCTCGCATGTGCTGCAGAGAGCTGTTTCAAGCAGCTTGTTAGTCTCTTGGCACTGTGTGCGAAGAAAAAAGGCTTTGGCATCTCTGGTCCATGGGATTGATGTCTGTCTCTAAAACTTATTAAAACATTTACCTCAGATGTGTTCTTACACATTCTGAGCTGCTGTTACTTCATCTGTTAGGCGATGGTGATAATCACACCTAATTTACATGGTCACAGGGAAAATTAACGATGATGAACATAAGTACCTAACGCTGTGGCTTTGCTATAAAGGTCATCATTGCACAGTATCCTTGGGGCACATGCAGCCATTTGGGCAAAAAGAAAGTCAAACAATATAGCAAATAGGTTGCCCTGGAAAAATATTTTAAATTAGAATTGACCCAAGCTTAAGAGAATGTCTTAGGTTCTTTAGAAATACTGTGAAAATTTTGCTTTCATTGAAATTGTCTGGAAGGCTCACAAAAGGAAACAAATGCATTTTAACTTTTCTCTTGATGCTTTCTAGAGCCTTATTTTACTGCTTTTTCCTGTATTAGGACTTTACCATTATTTTCTCTGAACTGGGAAGACATTGCTCCTGCCTGCACACATCCCTTTTCAGTCTACATATCACACGATGTGTGAGATTACCCGTGACGGGCTAAACATAGAGGCTGTGTATTATAGAGCATTGATGTTGGACAGGGAGTTAGTGTATTTGGATATCAGTTGACAGAAACTGTTACATTACATAGGGCGTTCATCTCTGAGGCTCCGTTCTTTGCATTGAAACTGAGAAGTAGAATCCAGTTTTCTTTAGCATATGAAATTCTAAAGACATTCAAATAAAATGATGAGGTTTATCTCAGAAAATCAGATTTTTAATTTGCAAACATTATTTCTTAAATTGTTGGGTTTTCTTGTGCAGTACTTTTGAATGGTTATAAGTGGCTTGCCAGGTTCACCAGACTATTCTCCAGCTGGCACCAAATGATTTCATTTCTTCATGAACAACTTCTTCAGTGAATTTCCTCTAAGTCCAGATTTAACGTTTTGTAAGTCCTTAGAAAACATTACAAAGAGCCTCACAACTACATCACCATTCATCAAACCCAAATCCTATATGCCTCAGCCCAAGGTCAGCTCTGATCTCCCTCTTTCCTCATACACCCATTCAATTCTTTGAACATTCACTCAGTGTCTTTCAAACAGATGTGTTGGATCCTCGTACATAATCGCATTCAGGCTGCTGTGGGGGCACTGGCAGCTCTCATTTTTTGGGGGGGTGTTTGTGGACTGGTAAAGAGCAGAAAAGAGGTTCATACAATTATCTAAGTGAATTTCTAGTGCCCCTGAGACAATCCAATTTAGTGGTCAATGTCACATTTAGAGTTGAATCAAGATTGGGCAATCATGGGCAAATTATGTCTTACTGCTAAGTTTAAAATGTCTTCATCTGTCAAACAGAGAGGAATCATAGTTCCTTTATCACGGGTTGTGTAGATTAAGTAAAAAAATTAAAAACATGTAGATAAAGAATTGGCACAGTCTCCTCAAAAGAGTATTGCCTCAGTGAAGCTCAATTATTATTCTAATCTGTAATAATTCATAAATTTGGCAAAACACACATTTGAATTCTGTGCAAAACAAGATGGATGCATGTGAGTCGTTGATTGAGTTCAATTACACCTCCCTAAGATGATAACTTTTTCCCTCATCACATATATAGTACTTTCCATTAAGCATCTTAAGTGGTCACTGGTATACAATATTTGTATGACATACATATGATAAAGGAATTATACCCAGAATCTATAATTTTTAAAACTCTCCAAACAGTAATAACATATCAAAAGTCAAGTTTAAAATTGGGGAAGGATTTAAAGACGTTTCACCAAAGAAGATAAAGGAATGAAAAATAAAAACATAAATTTTTGACATCCTTAGTCATTAGAGAAACTTAAACCACCACATTCTTAGTGGATAAGCTAAAATAGGAAAGAATGAAAATAACCATGTTGATAAAGATACGGAAGAAATGGAATTCTTACATATTGCTGGTAGGGTTGTAAAATGGTAGAATAACTTTAGAAAAATAGTGTAGCAATTTATTAAAATGTTATACATTTCTTACCTTAAGACCCAGCCACTGTACTCTTAAGTATGTACCCAAGGGAAATGAAAGCATTAATGTGCACAACTACTTGTATGCAAATGTCCATAGCGAGGTAATATGTACAGGTGAATGTACAAATGCATTTCTCTATACCCACGCAATGGAATACTACTCAGCAATGAAAATAATAAATCTGCTATATGTGCACATATGTATGCACACAGATATATATGTATATATACTGATGTACGTTTATTTAAGTGTATATATGCGTGTATGTGAGTATGTGTGTGTATGTATTTTCTCTTTGGAGAACCCAGGTTAATAAACTTCCCATAGTGGTTCTTTATTTTGTTAGTTCTTAGTTTCAAAGGTATGGTTTTTATTAATTTGTACAATTCTTTCACTCTTTGAGACTTCTTATTTCTGTTGGAAATATTTCATCTCAGTTACCTAGACCATCTTAACAGAGGCAGAAGTTATTATTCAACTGTATTTTTTCCTCAGACATCTGAGTATCACTTCCTTGAACATTTTATCCTGCTAGGATTCTTACTTCCTAGAAGTATTGTTTTAAGATACACAATGTTAGATGTGAAGAACTAAATATGGCAAACACTCTTGGTTTTTCACCAACAGACACCTTCTTTTCATTGCTAATCAAACTTCTATTTTATTTTTGCAACAGTGTACTTAGGATGAGACTTTTATTAGCTTAAGTCAAAAGGGACAAACCCATTCCCTCTGTAAAAGAGCTCAGACTTAGTCAGTGGGATGTAAGAAGTCTTCTGGGAAACTCAAATCGTCCCTCCTCCTTCACCACTGCCACTAAAGACTCATAGAGCCATGCCCTTTGTATTCCACTCTCTTTCTTCTTCCTTGAAAATCAAATTTATTTTTCACTGTTACATAAAACATAAAATTGTACAAGTTCATGGGGTGACGTGATATTCTGATACACATATTTGTTGCATAATGTTTAATTCAGGTTATCATTTCTTTATGTTTAAAATCCTTTCTTCCACTGTTATCTGCAGTCATCCTACCATGCAACCGCCCCCTGGAGCTTCTTGCTCCTGTCTAACTGTACCATAGTGCCTGTCAATCATCCGTTCCCATTGCTCTCCTGTCTACTTTCCCTGCCTCTTGGGTCAACACTGTTCTATGTTTTTAACACACGTGAGTGAGATCATGTAGGACTAGTGCTTGTGCCTGGCTTCATTTCCTTCTTTCTTGAGCTACTGTTTGTGAGGATGGACCACAAGGGTTGTTGCAGCCAGCTTGGGATAAAGAGGGGAGAACTCACCAACCAATGGAGGTCTGTAGACCAGAATTGCAGTGTAGCTGGAAGTTTTTGTGGACTTTGAGAAGTGGCTGTACCAACTCTCAACCATGGCTTTCTTGCTTTTTGAAATAATGAATCCTTATTATTGTTACTCTTAATCATAAATTCTGTTACTTGCAGAAAAACCTCTCCCACTGGATATAGTCAACTTTAAGTTTGCATGTAGCATTTTGAAGATGTACATTATGCCTCTCTGCCTGGGCCAATCATACATATTCTGTGCAGACATCCTGTGGCAGAGCTCAGATGGCTTCTGTTCTCAAGTAACAAGTCTACGTTTGTTCCTTTAGCACTTTCTGAACTTTCTTTTCTCTGGTGTTCACTCCATTTCTTCTTCCAATGTAAAAGCTGTCAACTCAGATCTCAGCTGGGTTGAGTACTATTCTACCTCTGCCAAAGCCTGAGCAATGTCTTCTTTGAATGTCAGGGAGGTTTTATTCCCCCTGCCCCCAGATGAATACACTATCCCTTGTCAAATATTTCAGAGACATCTACTCTTTTGCCTGAAATTGAGCCTTAATTTAAAGGCTAACCATGCAGCGCTCCTGCTGCATTAAGGCCTGAGAGGCAGAGCCGGATTCTGTCACTTCTGCTGCTCCTCTGTGAGAAATGCTGCACAGGTACATGCAATGTTTAAAATTGCATGCTAAGATAAAATCAGGTGTGCATTCTTTTGTTTATACGTATTAGGGAAGGATTTGCTTTTACTGAGAAAGAGATGGGTGGTGGTGGTGGATAATGTCTGAAATCACCTAGAAGCCAAGCCAAGCTGCTTTCTCCTCCTGAGTCACCTTGGGGGCATGGCCAGGAAGCAAGCAGGGGGCAGGAGGGAGCACAGCCTAGTGCCGTTATTCCTTCACTTCCAGAGTGGGTCACTCTTGCATTTTCTGAGCAAGCTTTGAACACTGATTTCAAATAGTGCAAGAGGATTCCCCAGGTGACCCTGTGAAGAATCCTAGGAGGGAACTGAAGTGGTGGTCAGTGACTGCTGGAACGAGCCCAGATACAAGAGGGATCATTTAGTTCAATATGTTTAGAAAATGTTCCTCGAATTATCTTGTTAAAAATCTGTCATTTTCCCTCCTGGGCTGAGAGTTGATAAAGAGTTTAATGAATATGCATTCTGATGGGCCGACAGCCTCTTCTTCGTTTGCTGGATTTGTCCTTCATCAGATGAAGTCTGGACAAAGGACCCTTGTCATCGTTCTGTATCTGTCTGACCAGAGAAGCAATCTGAATTAATGTTCTAGTTGACCCATCTACTGAGGCCGGGGAGAGACTGCAGATGGGAGGAAGGGCGCTGGCTATTAGCATTTGGAGTTTCCTGACACAGACTGCGGGACTGCAGGGCTGGCTTTAGGCAACTCTGTTACATAGGCAGCTTGCTGTCATCAATACATTCACGGAGTATCCCCTTAACATGCTGAGGCAGAACTGCTCTGCCCCCCAAATCTGCTCCTTTCTCGGTGTCCTGGTTTATGTTAGTGGCAACTCCATTCTTCCAGAAGCTCAGGCCCAAAATTTTGCTCTAATCCTTGATTCTACTATTTCTTTCCCATACCACATCCAAGCCACCCGCAAATCCTATTGGCTCTACTTTCAAAATTTATTGCATAGCTGCCATCGTTCTGCTCTGAGCAATCGTCTCCGCCCTGATTATTTAAAAGGCATCCTGAATCATCTTCCTGCTTCCACCCTTATTCTGTTTCAAACTCTTTTCAAAGCAGTAGATTTACTTTGAATAACTCAGGTTAGTACAGGGTGTCCTGCTGTTCAGTTCTCCCACTTGCCTCCCCTTGTGCACCTGTGCCGTTGTCCCTCCTGATGCCCAGCCTCAACCCTGCCAGTGTCCTGGCTGGTCCCAGTACACTCCGGATTGCTGTCTTCCCGGGGTCCCTTTGATTGTAATGCTCTGCTCCTAGATAGTTGTGCTTCTCGTCTTTTGTCTTAGGTAGCCTTCCCGCGGATGTCTTCTGTGGCCTTATCTGAAACTTGGTTTGCTTCCAGATCGTTGTCCTTTCTCCTCGAGTGTTCCTCAGCATTCAGAGGATCTGATGAACTTTGTTTTACATGTGTGGTGTTTGTTGCTGTGTTCCTCACCAGCAGACATAGTTGAGGAGGGCGGGAAATCTCACGTTTTATTCACTGAACCATCCCCAGCACCTACAAGTGTGTGGCACTGATTCGGTTTGGATCTGAGGTGTCCCACAAAAGCCCGTAGTTAGATTATGAGAACTGTACCTGCTCAGTGGACTAATCCATTTGATGGACTAATAATTTGATGGCCCTCTGTGCTAGGTGATGAACTATAGGTAGGCAGGTTGTGGCTGTAGGAAGAAGGTCGCTGGGGCATGCATTGGTGCTTACGTGTTGACCCTGAAGCTTGGCTTACTTACTCTACTGCCCGGCTCCCATGAGCTGACAGTTTTTCTCCACTGTCCCTCGGCAGTGAGGTTCTCCCTTTCCTCAGAACTAGAGCAATGGAGTTGGCTGAGCATGGACTGAGATCTCTGAAACTGTGATCTCAAAATAAACTTTTCTTCCTTTAAGTTGTTCTTATCAGATATTTTGTTCACAGTGATGAAAGCTGAGTAAGAAAGGCACATTAATAAGGTGCATTCAACATTCAAGCAGAGGGCACTACACAATGGCCCATGGTCCAGCCAGTTGTCTTTGTAAATAAAGTTTTATTGGAAAGTATCCATATACATTCTTTTGCAAATTATCTATGGCTGCTCTGGAGCTCAACTGTCAGAAACTGTGTGGTCTAGAGGCACGAAACATTTACTATTCGGCCCTTTAATAAAATGTCTGCCAAACTTTGTTCTAAGGATTTTACAATGTAGTTAGGGAAAGAGGACTAGGAAATGTTGAGAAATGTTTCTCCAGCGAGTCTCTCAAATTTCTGCATTTCTTTTTTTTTTTTGCGTGTGTGTGTGCGTGCAGAGTGGCACTGATTGTCTTTTTTTTTTCTTTTCCTTTTTCAGATATATTGTTTCAAAGAATTTTTCATCGTTAACAGCCTTTGAAAGTAGCGATGGTATCTCGCTGCATAGGGAAGGGCAGGGAGCTTACTGAGTAGTATAGAAGACTGCTGTTCCAGTGCTCAGGGTTTCCCTGTTGTAATGTAACCCACCGTGCATGCAGGCATCATGTGGTTCCCTGCACCATCCACAGGAAGTGGGTCTCAGGGAACCAGCACAATAAAATATTAAAGCTTCGGGTTCTGCTTTTGCTCTCAATAATAAAGCACTTGTTTCTGACCTATGAGTTCATGCCTTCTCCCAATATCTGTGAAACTGCTAACTTACAAGTGGAGTAAAATCTTTGTCCCTTCACAATTCCTTTTATTATTTATTTATTTATTTATTTATTTATTTATTTTATTGGTGGGGGAATAGCCAGAGATTGAACCCAGGGGTACTTAAGCACGAGCCACATCCCCAGTCCAGTTTTTTGTTTTGTCCTTTGAGACACTGTCTCCCTAAGTTGCTTAGGATCTTGCTAAGTTGCTGAGGCTGGCTTTGAACTTGCAGTCCTCTTGCTTCAGCCTTCCAAGCTGCTGGGATTATAGGTATGTGCCACCACATCCAGCTACAACTTCAACTCCCTAAAAATATGTTGAAAATGCAAAGTGATAGATGTTCATCCTTCAGGCTTGATTGGCGGGAAGACTTGATAAACAAGTTTTGTTTCTTTTTTTTGATAAATAAGGTTTTAAAGTGATGCAGAAATGCAGAAGACACAGTAAGTTTAAAGGAAGTGGGAAAATTGATGGAGCATATTCCCAGAGGATGTAGGAGGAGAGGGCCAAGGAATATAGGTAGAGGGGTAGCCCCAGATAAAAGAAAGGGCCAGCTTGTCTACTCACCAGGGTAGAAAACAGGGACCAGATACTGAGATGGTGAGGGTTGAGTATGCAGGCAAGAATCAGGAGAACATTTCAGGAAAAGAATAAGGAAATAGAGACAGAGATGGCTCCTAGTTCTGAGAAGCATTGAATGATGTGGTAAGGAGGGTGGAGGTTGTTTATGGACGCTAGAGAATTTCTGGAGCCTTGAAAATACAAGATAAAGCAGAATAGCATTTTGGAAAGACTATTCTTACAAATATGAAGAATGTTTTGAGATGGGCAGAGCCTAAATTGGCAAGATTAATTAGAAGACATTTATGACAGGTCAAAATTATGAATAATAAAAAATAAACCACTAAAGTCTCTGCATGCTCATAATCCACCTTAAAAAACAAAACAGTATAAATACAGTAGGTGGGAGATGGGGGAGAGGATAGATGAGGGGGCAGGAGAGGGAGGGAGGATAGGGAGGGATATAGGAAAATAATCAACAACGTAGCATATTCTTACCCCCCTCAAGAAGTCAAGTAATACTTATGCAATCATTTAAATCTGGAAATTTTACAATTATATATATGCATATATATATATAGAGAGAGACATTTATATATCGTATAGGGGTATAATATAGAAGAATCAAGAGACTGGGGTGGGGTGCGGGTGATGTGGGGGTAAATATAGTGTAGGAACAAATGCATATCAAATTGTTACTTTTTACACATTTTATGATTGTACAACAATTCAACTCATTAATAATAAAAAAAATACAGTTGAATTCTGTGACCTTTCTCTAAGTACATTCCCCTTTTTAACTATATTTCCCATCCCCTTTCTAGTAAACATGATCCTAATTTTGGTATTTATAAATTCCATGCGTTGGAAAAATACTTTCACCAAATCATTTTATTAAAAATGACTTTATATTTTCATATCTTAAAACATTTATCAAGAAATATTATGTTTATTACATTATGGTAGTGCTGCTATTTTAACTCACTTTTTATTATGAATATCATCCATATCAATAAATGTAGCTTCAGTTTCTTTCATTGCTGTATGCTGTTCCACAAAATGCAAGTACCAGAATTTATCAGTTCACTTGTAGATTGGATATATATTTTCCAGATTTTGCTATTCCAATTAATGCTCTAGTGAAGATTCCTGTAACTTCTCTGTTCATGTGTGTTTGAATTCTTAAGAGATGCCAAAAGGAAGGGTATAAATAAGCCTAGGTGGGAAGTACCTAGACAGAGTAGACATAGAAATGGAAAGAAACAAAAAAATTAGTTTTGTTATTAACAATAATGGACAGCAGTTGGAAATTTACATATGGAGGAGAAAAAGAATGAATATTTAAGAGTAACAGTGAGGTTACATGGCAGAGAATGGGTCAGGAAAATAATGTTACCTTAGAGAGAAATGGATTTCTAGTGTGGGGTCAAAAGGGTTTCCCACCCATTTCAAAGGCCATGATTGACACGTCTCTAACAGAAGACAGGTTAGCAAGAAAAAAAAGCATAGAAGATTTATTTAACTCTGTATGTCCCAGAGTCCTAATAAAGTTTTATGTGACCAAAAGAACCCTCAGAAATGAAGACTTATATTTTTCATTTTTGTCATTCTGACTGGAGTGAGGTGGAATCTCAGTGCTGTTTTGATTTGCATTTCTCTGATTGCTAATGATGTAGAAGATTTTCTCATATATTTATTGGATTTTTGAATGTCCTCTGTTGAGAAGTTTCTATTTAGTTCCATAGCCCACTTGTTGATTAGATTGTGT
>PVKS010022505.1:0-33643 GCA_004027875.1 Aplodontia rufa | reverse complement strand
TGTTGGACCAATTTTGTCTTCTATCAGTTGCAACGTAGCTGGTTTAATACCAAGCTCCTTGATCCATTTTGATTTGATTCTTGTGCAAGGAGAAAGATATGGGTCTAATTTCAACTTTCTGCAGGTGGAAGACCAGTTTGTCCAGCACCATTTGTTGAAGAGGCTGTCACTTCTCCATGTAATATTTTGTCCCCTTTGTCAAAAACCAGATGTTTAAAGATTTGAGGATTTGTTTCGGGGTCTTCTATTCTATTCCATTGGTCTTCTTCCCTGTCTTGATACCAGTACCATGCTGTCTTTGTTACTATGGCTCTATAATATAGTTTTAGATCTGGAATGGCAAAACCGCCTGTTTCATCTTTCTTGCTTAGTAGTGCTTTGGCAATTCTTGGTTTCTTGTTGTTCCAAATGAATTTGAGAATTGCTTTGTCTATGTCTTTAAAGAATGACATAGGTATCTTTATAGGGAGAGCATTAAATCTATATAAAGCTTTCGGTAGAATGGCCATTTTTATTATATTAATTCTGCCTATCCAAGAGCAAGGGATATCTTTCCATCTTCTTAGGTCATCTTGGATTTCATTCTTCAATGTTCGATAATTTTCATTGAAGAGATCTTTGATTTCTCTTGTTAGGTTAATTCCCAAGGATTTTATTTATTTTTTTTTTTGAAGCTATCTTGAAAGGAACTGAATTCCTGACTTCTTCTTCAGTCCTGTCATTATTGGTATAAAGGAAAGCTATTGATTTATGTGTGTTGATCTTGTATCCTGCCACTTTGCTAAATCTACTTATGAGTTCGAGCAGTTTATTGATGGAGTTTTTTGGATCTTCCAGACACAGGATCATGTCATCAGCAAATAGAGTTTGACTTCCTCTCTTCCTATTTTTATCCCTTTGATTTCTTTCTCTTGCCTAATTGCTCCAGCTAGGGTCTCAAGAACAATAGTGAATAAAAGAGGTGAGAGCAGACATCCTTGTCTTGTTCCCAACTTCAGTGGAAATGCTTTCAGCTTTTCTCCATTTAGTATTATACTACCTGAGGGTTTAGCATATATAGCCTTGACGAAGTTCAGAAATGGTCCTTTGAACCCCATCCTTTCTAGAGTTTTGAACATAAAAGGGTGCTGGATTTTATCAAAGGCCTTTTCTGCATCCAATGAGATGATCATATGGTTTTTGTCCTTGATTCTGTTTAAGTGGTGGATTACGTTAATTGTTTTGCATATGTTGAACCAGCCCTGCATTCCTGGGATAAAGCCCACTTGGTCATGATGGATTATTTCCTTAATAAGTTTTTGAATACGGCTCTATTTTTAATGAAACACTATCTTTATAGTTTCTTTTAGTTCCACTGAAATGGTTTAATTTCCTAAATTTCCTTTCTAAATATATTCTTTGAATAGATTATTTAAAACCTTCATCTAGTAATGTAGAATGTCTGAGCTTTCTTAAGGGCTGTTTCTATTGACTATGTTGTACTTTCTTGTTTCTTGATATCTCTGGATTTTGTTGAAAACTGGATATTTGAAATATTCTAAGGCAGCAACACTGGACAACAGATCTCTCCTCCCCAGAGGTTCTTCTTGATGTTCTTTGTTTCTATTGTTGCTGCAGTGTATTTAATGACTCACCAGCTAATTCTGTGAATTAGTCTATATTCTGATTCTACGTGCATTCTTTGTTGTGTGTGGCACCCAGTTAGCTTAATGGTCATATTATAACTGAACAAATATATCCCTAAATGTCTGGAACCAATAAGTCTCCCATGCTTTGTAAGGGCCTGTGTGTGCAGTCATGTCTTTGATACTGTTCACATCTTTGTCTTAACATTCACCTTTTTTTTTTTTTTCAGCACAGAGCCTCAAGCTGGAGATGAGAACTTAAGAGTTTTCTCAAGCCTTTCCAGGGCAGACATAGCCCTAAGCATGTATAAAGCCCTAAAAATGTCTTTCTATATCCCCAGGAATATACTGAAGCTTTTCAAAACTCCCTATGTACATTTCATTTTCCATATTTCCCTTTAAGTTTGGGGGGCAACTTGTTTGCTTCAATAGCAATCACCACCTCAGGCAGCTGCAATGTTGAATAATTACTACTTATTACTTGAGAAAAATGCCCCTTGTAAAAAAGCAGTTTGCACTGGGCCAGCTTTGAGTCATGTCAAACTACTATAAGCATGTGAGTGCTTTTCTAAGGAACATCCAGGCAAGTCACACAAGGACAGTTATATGGATGCTGAGCTTAGATGAGTTCCACTCCCTTTCTGACCCTCCAGAGACTCCTAGGCTGCTGGTTTTATCGTAAATATGATGCTCTTCATTTCCAAGGTGACTACTGAGCCAGCTAGTAGGGGATAGGAGTAGTGCAAGTTAAAACTTCACCAGCTCACTGTTTCAAAGATTCAGACTTTTTCTTAAGCAAATACCCCCTGGATTGTTGCAATCATTTTTGTTAATATCCAGAAGTTTGGACAAATTGATTTTTATAAATTTTGCCAGTTATCTTACTTTTATGGGGGAGAGAATTTTTGAAAGTTCTCACACTCCACCATTCCTGATGGTGTTGCTCCCTCTCATAATTTTTAAGTGGACTTCTTAGTGAGTTTAGCATTTGCATTATTATGTATCTCTTTGCATGCTCTTTCTTGTCCTGTGACAACTAAAAAGCTATCAGGATCAAATTGAAAGAAAAGAAATTTCCATATGGATTAGTAAAAGAATCCATCTAAGCAGTACTCTTCATTCTCTATGGAACATAACATTTGTTGTACTTCACTTTCAGAGTCACCCACCCCATGGTAACATAGCCAGTGACTTCTTTCAGGCCAGGAAACCTGGATTATCCATTACTCTTTCCTCAGCACTTTGTTCATTTAAAAATATTTTACTTTTTCATAAAGTTAAACCATGCACAAAGTTAAAATATTGACTGTATTGACTATATTCCAGAGGCTAATGACAAAGAAGCAATAGTCCACTACCTCAAACTTTAAGAGTGAAATACTTTGTGTTAGTATTTATTACTAGGACAAAATACCTGGGAAAATCAACTTAGAAAAAGAGAAGTTCATTTTGGCTCATAGTTTCAGAAGCTTCCATCCATGGTTTAATTAACTGAAGTCATCAGAATCTAATAAAAGGCAAAAGTGATTTTGAAAGAAGTATAATAAAGCTAGTGTCACATAAATAGCAAATTAAAATAGGATTTGAGCAATTAATAGGGGTGTATTAATCATTCCTAGTACATCCTGTGTGAAGGCCAGTGGCAGTACATCCTGGCAGAAGGCCATGGCAGAGCACAGCTGTTGAGCACATGGCACAGAGAAGCAGAGAAGAGGAAGGGGTGAAGGACAAGACATGATACCCAGGGGCACACCCCCAAGGACCTATTCCCCTCACCTCCTGTGGTTTCCACCACCTCCCAATAATCCATTTAGCTCTGAACCCCTCAATAGATTAATCCACAGATGAAGTCAGAGCCCTCAGACCCAATCTCTTCCTGAAGGCCCCACCTCTGAGCATGACAGCACTGTGTATCAGGACTTCAACACACAATGAGGCAGGATACTTCATATTCAACCCATTCCATACTTTCAACAATTTCTATCTTGAGCTCTTCAAAGGAGTTCCTCCACATTTTTGAGTTTACACTACTTCTACTTTTATGAGATCTGTACATTCATTTCCTCATTGCCATGATAAATTAAGATTTGTTATCTTACCTCAACTCTCAAAAATGTTGATGTTTATGTCACTATTTTTAGTTTTTCTATTTATCATCTTTTAAGTTTAATCATAAATGTAGTATATTCTTTCTCACCAACTACAGACAGAATCTTTTTACTCTCCAACCCCAATTTGCCTCCATGTTTCCTTCTTCTTACTCTCTACTTTAATCAGGAATACTTTTACCTTTCCATTGTCAATGTTAGTAATATTTACATTGTTCTGAAATATTTCTATATTTTTCACACTCATCTATAAGTTAACCCTACGTGCTGAAAAACAACATACAATATTTCCCTTGTTATTATTCTATTGCTCACAGCATAGCTAAGCCAAAAACTATAGTAAAAATTTCCTTCCTTCAGGTTGCAAAATAAGTATCTCTTTGCCATTCTAAAAGCATGTTCCTAATAATGTCAAATGAGTTTTCTATTCTCCTTCTCCCACCCCTATTAATTGCTCAAATCCTATTTTAATGTGTTGCTTATGTGTCCCTATCTTTCTTACACTTCTTTCAAAATCAGTTTTGCCTTTTATTAGACCCTGGCGACCTTAATTAAACTATAACCCATAGTAAGTTTTTAAAAAATATTTATTGAGATTAAATTATTTGAATTACTAGCCTACCCTAACAAGATAAATGTTTAAATATTGTCATTTCCCAGGGATATTTTAACTGTTTACTTCCAAAGGAACAAAAATCTTACTCAATATGTCCCTTTAGGATAAATTCAAACCCAATTTTTAGAAGTACCAAGTTTGCACAAAATGTGAGCAATATTGATGACAATCCATGAAGCAAGGCTTTCAGAAGTCACAATGACTTTACCATGCTCAATATTAAATGCTTTACAAAGGGGAAATAAATATATTATTTTTCCATAATTATACTAAAATTGTTTTATCTGTCAGGTTCTAAAATAAAAAGCATCTTGCTCCAGTTAAAGAGTTTACCTCAGGTGTTTACTTCCAAAGGTTGTGCACGAAATGAAAAATTACAATAATCAAATCCCAAGAAGGAAAGCAGGACCCGTAAGCAAAATATTGACAGTGATAAAAAGAAATGCCATTGAGAGAAATAAGCAGCCTTATTTGTCAAGAAAGTGAATGATTTCCTGCCTCTTAAGCCAAACTTTATAAAGCCACCCACAATTTTTTCTGTTCAAACACATACCAACACTAGGACTTCTGGAGCAGAGATTCACTTACCTCTGTCAATGACCTCAGCAAGCTGGTGCAACTCTGCTTACATACAAAGAGTTTTATATTTATGAAGTGTTTGGACAGAGTATTTACAGATATACTTAGATTTGTGAATGTTTCCAAGACACCCAACTCCAGATCATTACCACAGGTTTCACTGGCTTCTTGATTTCTTGGCTTCTTCTCAGTTTTATGTCCATAATAAAAAGAGTAGCTCCTACCTATGGTAGCTCATTTTGTGTCAGAGGGAAAAGAGACATAGCCAAAGCTCACAATGGCCATCCAGTGTTTTTTTTTTTTTTTTTTTTTTTTTTTGGACATGGTGGATATTGTGGTTTGTCATATTTCATTTGTCTAAACATGTTATCTGGTCAAGTCTAATTGATGGCTTTGATGGGTAGGCTAGATAGTTTACAGAAAGAGAGTGTGAATAATTAGTTTAAGAAAAAGTATAATGCACCACAAGCAGTACATATCATTGTTTAGTTTTACTGAAAGAATTTTTTAAAAAGACCAAGCAAAGTATAGTTTAAAACCAATTCACAGGGAGCAGCTGATAGTTTAGCTGGATCAAGATTAGAGAACTGATACAGAAGTTTTAAAGAAGTATGAACACAGACCTCTCAGAATGGAACCAGGGTGCAAGGATATTATGTCCCTTATGAATCCTCCCCAGAAAGTCTCACTATAGAGGAAATTTAATAATCAGAAGATTCATCTGGTATATGTCAGTCAGCCCTTGCCTTCAGTCAATGAACCCATGAACTAAGTGGCTATGGAGACAGAGACAGAAAAATCTCCCCCATGAAAGTCAACGGGTCACTACTATCAATTAACGTTCAAATTGCCAGCAACAGCAACCAACCCTAAGCCTTGATACATAAAAACCATTTCCTTGGTATGAGGGCAAGGCAATCAGGTAGTTATCTTGTTACAGGCTGATTGCATAGGACTCTTTCTATCTAGTACAGACATGTATTTTGCCTCACTGTTTCTGGATTTGGATTTGCAGCAGCAGGCAATGATGAGATAACATTACAAATTGTGTCTACAGTCCCCCAGAAATTTCAGAGCCCAGTTCTCCAGCCTTCCCACTCTCTGTGGTCTACATAATCCTTCTAAAATGTCCCTTTCAACTCCGAGTGAGTTTCTGCTACTGGTTACTAAGAATTTAGGATGAAAATGTCCTTAGGATTTCTCGCAGTCACTTTCCCTATGAATTAAAGTCTTAAATTTTCAACTTATCCATAAATGAAGAAGAAATCTCCTGCCTCTTAGAATTATGGGCATGGCATTAAAGTCATAATCAGATTAATCCAAGAACTATTTTCTAGAGATTCAAGTTTAGGCTGGCTAGGCAAAATGAGAGTCAAGGTGAGTAATTTCCCACTGAATGTGCCAATGTAGACAGCAAATCTCATTCACTTTATCAAAAAATTCTTAAAACCTTGCATTTTCTTCATTCTCACAAACCTTATATATTTTTCTGCATAAAATATGCCAAACTAGGCAGCTCTGTTCAAAATCTAGCAGTTATTACTAGCATGTCTGTAAGTTCTCCCAAAGCATCTTTCCTAAGGAGATGTGTACTTAGCGACTTCCCAAAGACCAACATGAGAAAGAATTTCGGCACCTCCAAAGCAACCTCTTGGTATCTGTATGGATCTCCTGAATGGTCACTTTTGTCTCTATGCTACTCACTCTTGTCTGTGTCAAATTCCACTAGCCTTGGTATAATATCTTAGTCAAGACAGACTAAACTCTGAAATTTTAGTGACTTAACAAATGTTGATTTAATTTGTATTTCATTCATCTGATTTTTTTTATGTAAGACAGCTTTTCATGTAGTGACATGAAGATCCAGGATGCTCACATTTGTGTTCTGTGATCTCAGTGCATCATCTCCATAACCCTTTGGCTAGAATAAGTCACATGTACTCAACTCAGCTGCTAGGGAGATTACAAAATGTCTCTGCTAACTTAAGATACTTTGCTCTATTATTCAAAAGTATTCTTTTCTTTAGCAGCCATTGTGTTCCTGACACTACCTATGCACTAGGACTATGAATTTGAACTATATATGGGCATTCCACAAGGAGATAGCATTTGGAGAAAAGGGAAGAGGAGACAAAGAAATCATTTAACAAAGTCAGGTCATAAGAGCAGTACAGAGATTACTGTTAGAGCACAAGGAAGAGGGGACCAGAGTAAGGTTTTCAAAAGAGGTGTTTTTTTGGTTTTGTTTTGGGTTTTGGGTTTTAGATTTATTTGGGTTGTTGTTGTTGTTTGCTAGCTTGCTTGCTTGCTTGCTTGCTTAGCTAAGCTTTTAAAGACCTCATTCAAATTAAACACTAATGAAAGGGAAAAGTTCATTTCAGATAGATCAGAATGTGAGGACACTTGGAAACACATACTGAATGATGATTTCAGAGACAAGCTGGGTGGGAGGATAGAAGAGATGAAGTAACAGAAATGGAGTTGAGAGTGGCCTTTCCCAAAAGATATTCATCAGAATTATGAGATTTTTGTTAATGCTCCACAATGCAAGGATGAGTGGTTAATAAGTTTGAGAAGCAGCACATAATATTCACATTTTAGAATACTGAAGGTTCCAAGAAATCCTGTAATAGCTACACTAGCTTGGGCTTTTTCTGATTACCATTTACCAAACATGATATGAAATTCTACCAACAACTCATAGAATTTGTATTCTAGGAAAGAGAGATGGAGAATGTCAAAGACTAGATACATAGGTGATGGATAAAAAAGAGCCTAACCTGAAGAGCTTGATTTTTATCCTGAATGTTATGAGATAGTAAAGAACTCAAAATATGGTGAAAATGTGAATGTTTTACTATGATATGGTAATCCAAGCAAGGGGTTATTAGGAGCCTGAATCAATGGTTTTTGTTTTGTTTTGTTACTTACATGTCTAAATCTGTTAGATCACTTAATTGAAGTCTGGTTACAGTTTCTTCATGTTGGTGTATGCACATTTCTAGCACAAGGAATTTTACACAGTAAAGTCTCCACAAATTGAGTGTAATAGGCAACTTCTAAATTAGTTCCTGAGGATTCCTGGTTTTCTGATATTTACAACTATTTATAATTCCCTCACCTTGAGCATTGCATATACCTAATAACTTTCTTGAAGTAAGTGGAATACAGCAAAGGTTGTCACTTTCCCGACTGGGTTGCAGAAGATTGTGACTCATCTCTCTTTCCTCTCATTCCTGCTGGACTTCACTCTTGCCCTCTTGCTTGCTTGCTTCCATGTTGCGAGAGGAACTGAGAGATAACCCCATCCATCAGGCCAAAAACTCAGGAGAAATGAAAACCTCAGTGGAAGAAACCCACAGTGAACTAAATTCTGCCAACAACTTTGAGAGTGAGCTTGGAAGCAGGTTCTTTCTGGTCAAGCCCTGGTGCGACTGCAGCCTGGAAAGATACTCAGAGCTAGAAACTTAGCCAATGGTGCTCATATTTTTGATCTACTAAGATAAAAAAGCATATGTTTTTCAGCTGCTAAATGTCAGGATAAATTTTGTGTGATAATAGATAACTAATAAAGTAAATGAACAAATGAATCAATAAATAACTTTTTCCATCTTATGTCCTTGATACTTATCAAATCTTCTTCCCACTTTTGTTACGCCTGAATGACACAATAATTATGTGTTTGAAGACATGATTAGCTTCCAATATTTACCTTTTCCTATAAAACAAAATTCTAGGACTTTCCCCAACCTTTTGCACCTTCTCATATGACTTTGCAAGTTTTCACATTAAAGAAGTGAAATACATTTTTTTATCCCTTGGTATTGGGGCTGCCTATCTAACTTGCTCTGGCTAATAGAATAAGGTAGATGTAATGCAGTGTAGGTTGCAAGGTGGAGAGGTCTTGAATGCTTGCACTCAATTTTCTTACAGTTTTGCCTCTGCCATGAAAAGGATATGCTCAGACTACTCTTCTTATCCCAGGAGAAGGGGGAGAGACACATAAAGTTGAGTGACACAGCCAGCTCAGTTATAGCTGACTCCTAATCAATCATGAACTAAATGGATGGCTATCTATGGGTACTATTTGGATTCTGTGCTTTTTTAAAAATACATTTTTGTGCCCATAGTTGATTGACACATGCTTTTTCAGGAAAGGTCGAAACTTCTTACAGAAGAACTGGTCCAATTAAGAAAATCCTGAGGCTTAAATGTTGAATCAAATAAAGGAAAAATCATATAGCTACATTTTCAGGCAATGTCAAGAAATTTGGCTAATTTTTCTCAACTCTGGAATTCTTAGATCCTATTTTTCATAGTTTACTGACACTCTCAACAAGTTAAGGGAAAGAAGATGAATTCTAGTTAATCAATTACCTTAACAAATTATAGAAATACATGAAACTAAACAAAATCCCCTGCTTCTTTTAGATAAAATTACTTTTTCCAGAATTTCTTTTGGTCTGGTTAGTATCAACAGAGAAAAAAAAAACTTTTCTTATTTCCACATTTCTCATTATCATGGTTCATAAATTCAGTGCTTTTGAGGAACTCATTAGCGCTTTGGGATTATAATTAGCCAGAGGCTATGAAAGTATAGAGTGAGTCTGATTCTAATAGATAAGAGTTTTTCCATTAAGTTTGTGAACATGGGAGGAAGAATAGGGTCAGTTGAGGGGAAATTTAGTTCATGAATATTTTATACATAGTCTAAGAAAATTCAACCTGTGGTGGATGAATTATATTAGAGTCAAAAATTTCTATTTGAGCTTGATTGCCTTTTAGTTACCTGAAAGACATTATTATAGCTTGGATGTTACTGTTTTTCTTCCCAATTTTTATCCCATTTTGTTTACTTTTTAAATCTGACCTTCTGATAACAGAGCATTTCTTACTGCTCTGCTCAAATTGCAAGTCCCTTTCTCAGACAGATGACTATCCTGAAGCATTTTGTACAGCAAACCAGAATCTTTTTGGTTGTTTGTCTCCTAACCAAATGCATTTTCATATGCTACATATTTTCAAACTTCTGTAGTACCGATAGTAGAATGTTTTTATTCACAACACTGGGGAGAATGTTTACCACTCAAACTACATGGCAAATTAAACCAGTTTTAAATATGATGTGAAAATACTGCTCCCTTGAAATACTAGTCTAAGATTTAATTGCTATAATTATCCCTCAGCATGGGGATGGTATAGATTTCCCAGCTGCACCAGATGTATGGCATGCTGGGACTAAAAAGAAAGACAAACTGAGGGACTCATAGGGTTTCTGAAATAAACAAAAATGCAGCTCCCAGGAAGAAAATGATCAAAAAAAAAAGTCAAAGTTTGAACAGAGACACAGGAAAGTAAGTTTAGATATATCCCTGAGTAACTGAGTACAAATAAGAATAGGATATGACATTTGGGAATGTAAAGTAGAGCTCTTATCAATGCCAATCACCAGGTTGGGTCTTTCCAAATATTTGTTCCATTAAAATGTGACACAGAAAAGCAAGTGTGAACCAGACTCCAGGTATAATAGGATAACACATTTCATGAAGAATTATGTATCTCACACTCCTTACTCTCTTTAAGAGTGATCTTACTATCACTTTCAAACCCCCAGGATTAAGAAATTTTCAAATGAAGCCACACAATAATACACTCAATGATTTGCCTTTAAATATTTAAAACTTAAAGTAAGTACAAACCCAGTGCTAATGCCATAGATACGTAGTCAGAAAGAATGGATCCTTGGCCACAATTAACCGAGCTAGGGACTGTAACAAAAGAGGAGGAGGTTCATCTTTGTGAGCATTCCCTCTCACCAAGACCTAGTGCTGGGAGAGGTGATGGAATTTTCTAGATAGGTTTGAGGGATACTAAAGCCAAGCAACCTGTACCTCACCTGTCCTTTCCTGATGTTCCTCATACATCAATAGCATAGGGTCAACATAGAAAGAAGAGTAGATTGGGTGTCTATAGCAAGGTAGGTGCCAGGTGGCAACCCTGGCTTTTCCATGGGCCCATACTCAAGAGAAAAATTGAAAATTCTTTATGCACATGGGAATAGCAGATAAGAGCTAAGCAAGAACAAGCATGAACTCCTCTTCTTATCATGAAGAGGGGTTTGAATGAGAAGGAATACAGGTAACCAGTGCAGATCTGATGACTAGCAACCATGGAAGACCAAGCATCTAAATTCTCTACAATATCATGCCTTTTCTCTCAGTGAACACATTGTGAAGGACCAGACTGGGTGGCTTTTAAATGGAGCAAGAGGCCAACAGAAGAATGAAAGAGATTGAAACCAAGGAAAAAAGTAGACCTGTTTCCACTAGTGGCTTGGTGACCTTGTATTAAACCTCATGCAGATACAGGCAAAGACTAAATCATTAAGAGGAAATAGGTCAGATTAATGAGTTTTAACTTTAGTTATAAGCTGTGAAAGCCTTTAAAGATACACATTTTTATCTTCACAAATGATAGAAATCCAACAAAAACAAATATTAACATAAACAGATAGAGGTTCCTCATTCTCTCATATCCAGAAGTCTAGAAGGAGGCAATTTGCAGCTAGAATAGGAACTCAAAAATGTCATCAAGAACCTAGAGTCTCTCTAGCCTCCTGCTTCACTATCCTCAGTGTGTAGCTTACATCCCTATGAATGTGAGATTGTTGTGATGGGCATGAATGGAAAAAGAAAAGCCAAAATGGTGCACTATTCTACATGAAGAAGAAAGGAATCCTACTATTTGTGACAACACATATGAATGTGGAGGTCAGAATGCTAAGTGAACTAAGTCAGAATGAGAAAGACAAAGACTGCATGATCTCACTGTTACATGGAATCTAAGAGTCAAACTTAAAGAACAGACTGTAGAATGCTACAGAATGGAGGTAGAGCACAGCAACCATCATTCTGACCTGTAGTAGAATGGTCAGTTGCCATGGCTGGGGTTGCGGTGAATGGAGCAATGTTGGTCACAGCACAAACGTCCATATGTAAGATGAATAAGTTTTGGAGATCTAATGTATAGCATGGTGATCATAGTTAATAATACTATATCGTATACTTTGAATTTGCTAAGGGGGTAGATCTTAAGTGATTTCCATGTGAAGTGACACGAGTGTTAACTAATCCAATTGTAATCATTTCACAATATCTATGCATATTAAGACATCATATTATGCACCTTAAATAAATTATATCTTTCAATTATACTCCAACGAAGTTTTTTTTAAAGATAGTTGCAACACACCAAGGCAACAAGCCTGCATTCCAGTCAGGAAGAAGGAAGAAGGCCAAAGATTGAAAGGAAAAACAAGCTTTCTCCTTAAAAGATGTTTCATTTTGCTTTATTTTTACATACTATCATTATAACTGTGAGATATCTTCTTGTATTCTACTAAAACATTGGAGAAATAATTTTATTGTGTCATTTTCTTATTATTTTAGACAGTTTTCTGAGGTTATAATTTATATACAATTAAGTACATCCTTTTAGGTGAACTGTCAGAACATTTCTATCACTCCACAAAAGATTCCTTATGCCCATCTTCACACTCTTTCACAATTCCTTCCTCCATCCCCTGACAATCACTAATCTACATTTATCTGTATATATTTGCCTTTTCTGGATATTTCATATAAAAATTATATAATAGGCGCTGGAGCGGTGACTCTGTGGATACATCGTTTGCCTGGCATGGACAAGTATGTGAGTTCAAACCACAGCACTGCATGCACAGAGAATTCTCAGAGCACTGAAAGCTAAACAAGAAACTAAAAGTAAAATTGATTCTCTCTCTCTCTCTCTCTCTCTCTCACTGTCCCTTTCTCTTTAATTAAAAAACAATACATATGATATGTAGTCTTTTAGTGATTTGGCTACCTTCTCTTCACACAAAGTTTTGTTGTAGTTGGTGTTGTTTTAAAGAGGGAGAGACTGTGTGTGTGTGTGTGTGTGTGTGAGAGAGAGAGAGAGAGAGAGAATCAACTTCATTTAGATTTTTCATCTGGCCTTTGTTTCTCCAACACTTAGTTATGTATGTGGTACTGGGGTTTGAATCCAGGTCCTCACACATGCCAAGCAAGCTCTCGAAACACACAGCCACCACTCCAGCCCCCACACAATGTTTTTTTTTTAAAAAAGACAGAGAGAGAGAGAGAAAAATGATTTTTATTTAGTTTTTCATGTGGCTTTCATTGCTCTGAGACCTCATTGTGTACGTGGTGCTGGGGCTTGAACTCGCATATTCATGCATGCCTGGCAAGCACCACAACTGCCAAGTAACCACTCCAGACCCCCCACACAATGGTTTTTAGCTTCATCTGTGTTGTAACATATATCATGGATCTATTTTTTATTGCTTAATAGTTTTCCATTCTATGGAAATATGACATTTTGTTAATTCATTCAATAATGATGGACATTTGGGCTTTTCAGTAGTAGGCTATTATGAATAATGCTACCATAAACTTTCACATATGAGTCTCTGTATGGACATGTTTTTATTTCTCTTAGATAGATTCATAGGAGTGGAATACCAGGTTCATACAGTAAATTTATGATACATTGATTAACTTTTTAAGAAATTGACAATTCCCCAAGCAGATGCACCATTCTGCCCACATTGTACGAGGATTCCAATATTTCCACATCCTTGTCAGCACTTATTAGCACTTACATTGGCTGTCTTTTTAATCACACCCATTTAGTGAATATAAAGTGGCCTCCCACTTGTGGGTGTAATTCACATTTTCCTAATGACATGAAATATCTTTTTACATAATTTTTGGTTATTTGCTTAACTTCTTTGGTGATGTGTCTATTCAGATTCTCTGCCTATTTTTCACTTGGGTTATTTGTCTTATTATTGAATTGTGAAAGGTCCTTACTATTCTAGATATAAGGACTTTTTCAGATATGCAATTTTAAAATGTTTTCTGAATTATTTGGTGTGTCTGTGCCTTGGATTTTCATTTTATTTTAATGATGTCTTTTTGAACTACAAAAGCTTTAAATGTTTCTGAAGTCCAGTGTATTGCTTTGGGTCTTTCTAGTGAAGTTTTATCTTTTTATTTAAAGAAGTTTCTTTCCAGCTATTTCTACCTATGTGTCATTGGCCAGAGCCATAAAATAAGTCAACATTAGTGGTAAGAGAATAATAATAACAAAATATGCTGCCAAAAAGATCAGGTTCATTTACAAAGTGAGAAAAAGAAGGGTAGAATGACTATTTGATAAGCAATGAGCATTATATGTCATAGTTTTGCTTGATTTTGTCTTGTTTTGTCTTTGTACCAGGAATTGAACTCAGAGGCACTTAACCACTGAGGCACATCACCAGCCTGTTTTATTCAGCTTTTTCACTGCTGTGACTAAAAGAGCTGACAAGAACAATTTTAGGAGGAAAAGTTTATTTAGGGGCTCATAGTTTCAGAGGTCTTAGTCCTTAGGTGGCTGGCTTCATTCCTCAAGGCTCAAAGTGAGGCTGAACATCATGGCAGAAGAGTGTGGCAGAGGGAAGCAGGTCAAGGCATGGCTCCAGAAAGCAGAGAGATACAAAATATTTACCCTAAAGGCATGCCCTTTAAGGACCCACCTTCTCCAGAAACACCCTGCCAGTCTTCAGTCCCAGTTAATCCCTTGACAGAGATTACCTCACTGATTGAACCAACGTTCTCATAACCCAATCATTTCACCTCAGCCTTCCAGAATTGTCTCACATGAGATTTTGGGGGATACCTTTTATCCAAACCAAACACCAACCATTTTTATATTATATTTATTTTAATTTTGAGACTGGGTCATCATAGTTTTTTAAGCAAAATTATCAGATTTTACTTGAGAAAAGGTAATAATTTCTTTACATTAATACTTCATAGCAACCACAGAACCTCTTTAGCATACATAATAAATACCTAATAAATGTTACTACACAGGCATCCAGAGTCAGCTGAGCCATGGCTGGGTGCCTCTGCTGATATTGGCTGCCTCTCATATGTGCCTAGCAGCAGGCTGGCTATTGATTAATCAAGACTGGTTTCAGTGGGCTCTGCCTCATGGGTACCCCATCCTCCAGCAAGCTGACCTGACCTTGCTTTTTTGGTTATAGCAAAGGTGCAAAAGAGCAAGGCAAACCACAAGGCCTCTTGAGGTCCAGGTGACAAGGTGGCATTCCCTCACTTCTGCTACATTCTATTGTCCAAAGAAAGTCATAAAACCTGATCAGATTGAGGAGAGCAGAAGCAAATTGATTGTCCTGCTTAGTGTGAGAATTGCAAAGTCACGTGGAAATATGAAAAATTTGAGCCATGAAATCAATCAATCTAACATACAAAAAATGATCCTGTTAGAGGTGAAAATACTATTGAGACTCCTATTGGAATATCCCAGGGCCTGGTTAAATCACAGAGGAAGGAGGGAGAACAGAGAATGGAGAAGTGAGCAGTCAGGTATTTAGTGTATTGTCTTCTTTCTGCTTTGCAGTGTTATCAAAGAGTGACTAGAAGGGAAAAGTAACAGTCACGTAAGGAACAGTATGACATACATTTGAATTGTACTTATTGTTACAGCTGACCCATTTTTATTTCAGCTCCAGTTTCATCCTATGCTGATCTCCTAGGAGTATTACAAGATGGAATCACTTGTGACACATGCCTGTCACTGAGATCCAGCTTAATGAAGCTTTTTATTCTAAATGATATATTGTGGGTGAGGTGAGAAAAGAAATGTTTTCCCAGAGCCATACGGATATAACTGTTGGTTTATTAGCCCAGAAAATGGTCCAAAATAAATTAGTACTTAATAAAAGCAAGAAAGCCAGATGTCAGGTTTAATGGGGAATCAGACAGGAGTGTGACAATGGTGACACAAAAGAGCAGAAGGGGCCTGTGAATCAAATGTTGCTAGCTGTTGTGATTAAATGATACAAGTTTCATGCATCGTCAGGGCTGCAGACTGGCTTTACAGAGAGACGGTTTTTCCAAGGCTTAC
Organism: Aplodontia rufa; assembly: GCA_004027875.1. Classification (NCBI taxonomy): domain Eukaryota; kingdom Metazoa; phylum Chordata; class Mammalia; order Rodentia; family Aplodontiidae; genus Aplodontia; species Aplodontia rufa. The sequence continues at coordinate 17,723 of PVKS010022505.1, read as the reverse complement.
AAAGAGGAATGCAGTATTGTGTGGGCTTTCTATGGTCATTCAATGGAGAACTTCTAGTTTGAAAATCAAACGTAGATACAAATATTTTCATGGTTTTGATAATTGTATTCTCCAGTGAAAATTTTGAATTACACTATATAAGAAAAAATACCAATTTCCTCGTAACCCTAACAAAAGCCTTACTGATTCTATGAATAGAATAGTAATAAAGACAAGATTCCCCTCTCCAAACACACACACAAACACACCCCTCATCATTTGTGCCTAGAAGCAAAAGAAACAGAATTGGGAGAGTGACAAGATCCCTAAAGGACACTGACATTTGCTCACCCATTTGCTCTTTCACACAGTTATTATCAAACGCTTAACTAGTACCATTGAAATCATGAATGGTGAATTCTATTGAGTGATATGAGGACACAAAAATAATAAGACAGACTCTGTCCTTCCTAAATTGTGGTGAGGACAACAGTAGGCTCCAGTGAGAGTTACTGAGGTGGCAGGCATTTTGCATATTTATTTGCCTCTCTGAATAACCCCAAAATGTAGATAGCACAGCTGTTACTTAAATGATAAGGAAACTGACATTCCAAATGATTAAGTAACACATCTCAGCTCATTCACCCAGAAAAGCTGTTAAATCAGGATGTATCTCCTTCTGTTTAGCCCTCAAGTCCCTTGCTTTTAACCATGCTTAACTAGAGTTTAAAAGGGAAGACAAAACATGAATAAAAACAAGTATAATGGGTAAGATACAATGACCCTTTTAATGCTTTCCATGTGCCGAGCATTATTCTAAAGATTTTAGATATTTTCATTCATTTAACCCCTAACAGCAAGGTCATGAGACTATCACTAGTAATGTCTTCATTTTAAACATGGGGAAACTGAGGCAGAGAGATGTCAAGTAATTCACCTAAAGTGATACATCCAATAAAGTGATCTGAACCTGGGGAAACTGACTCAAAAGAGTCCATGCTATCAATACCATGTTGTCCTGCCTCTCTCAAAGGAAAGAAACACAGATACAGGCTAGAGGAGGAAGTCATTTTTGAAACTATAAAGTAGAGAAGTGTGTGGTACTATGTTTTGAAGAAGGGGTAGATATATGGAAGTAAAGGTGAGGTTTAAGTGGAAGAAATTCTACTAAAAGAGATTGCTCTCTACCACCCTCCTATATTCTCCATCATCAGCAATATTTCCTTCATGGCATTTTGTGGCTTTTGGTTGCCATGAATTACCTTACTTCCTTACAGAAAGATCATGAGAACAGGAATAAAACGGTTTTCATCACTGTATGCCCCATGCCAGGCATAGGGGAAGGCACTCAATAATTACTTGCTAAAGAAGGAGTGGGAAGAAAAAAAAATTAGAAAGCTTGGAAATGGGTAATGGATTAACAGTATGTACTAAAGGAATTCAAAAATATGGCCAAGATTACTGAAAGGGAGCTTTATACAGTATGTGAAATTGGAGCCAACAGTTTTTAAAATAGATCACAATGAATTAATTCTAAGATTTATATATGTTTCACATTTTATGTCTCTGAAATTGATGCCCATATTTTAATCAGTGGTATATGTGAATTTAATTGGCATTATTTTTCTACCTCAGATGATAAATTAAAATATCTGTTCATTATTTGCCACAATTGATGGAATTGTAGATTCAACAAAACAGATGTAAACTGTCTCCTGTGGTGACACTTGTTGGGAGATAAAGGGGGAGGATAGAAGAAGAACAAGGAAACTAGGCATATTCTAGATGTGGTATGAGAAGTATTAGTGAGCCACAGAGACTTTCTGGACAAAGGAGTAACTTCGTGGAAATGGAGTCTATGAAAGGGGAAGACTAGACCCAGAATAAAATGAAAACTGTAGATTGAAGAGAATGGCACTTGGAAGGGCAGCCTAAAGCTGAAAAGGTAGAAAGAATGCCCTGAAGTCAAGGTCAGAAGTCACATTTACAACTCTACCACTAACATTTGAGACCTAGACATTGCCCTTTTACTCTTTTGGATCTTAGTGTCTTCATTAGAAATGAGAAGGTAAGCACTGGAATGACTGCTCAGTGATTACAGTACTTGTCTGGCATGCTCAAGGACCCAGATTCAAACCTCAGCACCAAATATACAACTGTCAGAGCAATGAAAAGTTAAATAATGTTGATTCTTTCTCTCTCTCTCCCTCTCCCTCTTTCTTAAAAAAAGGGGGATGGGTAGAAATTAGAGGGTCAAAAGAGAGTTATCCAAAGCCCCATCTCAATTCTAAAACTTGACAATTATTCCAGATGTGAGGCAGCAAGTCCCTGCTGTGGGCTCTATCTAGTTCAAGGTCTCTGTGGCTATTGGCAAGGGGGACCATGTAGAATAGGAGGAGTCATGCTTGGCATCCTCTTTACTTATCCTTATAAATTACTTCAAGGAATATGGATATTTTCCTTGCCCTCTTACCAAGAATCAAAAGGGTGATTCCATTAAAAACAACCAACATAGGTCATCAGCCACATGAAGACAGCTGTGCACACTGGTATATGGAACATTGGAAGTGGGCCTGAGAATTATTTTGAAGGAGGAATAGTGCATGCAAAAGTGTAATACTGGAGAACGAACAGAACAGAAAACAACGTAGTATGATTGGACACTACATATGGAGGACAATTTATACAGAAAAGCAGAAAGCGACTAGGCTGAGTAGGGCCATGAAGGCCACGTTGCACAGTTTGAACCATATGCCAAGAGCAATGGGGTGATATCAAAGACTTCATATGCTAGCAAGACTGTCATAATCCAGTTTCCACTTAAGCAAGGTGGACATTTTGGCTCCACTGCAGATAAAAGATATGGGAAGAGGAAGACAAAAAGAAGCCCACCAGAAAACCAGATCCAGATGAAAGAGGCTGAAAATAGAGTGGCAGCCATAGGGACACATTTTGGGAAATTTATATGACAGAATTAGCAGGATTTAAGGAATTTAATAGTCATGGAACAATTGTAATAAATAATAATAGCAACCACATAAAGTACCCACAATCTGTTGACTCGTGTCTTACTCTTCTGGGATATCTTCATTTTTTAAAATTTCATATTTCCCCACACATTTATCCATCTGCTACCACACCTGCCCTCCTGCTAATGTCCTAGGGCTCAGAGTCTGCCACCATCGTATTGGACACTGAGCTATAAGACACCAGATTTGGTGGTTTCCTGTCTTAATTCCCCAGCTGTTCATGGTATCCCTTATTTCCTATTGCCCTCATTTGATCTTACCTTCCCTGATCAAATCAAACAAATTAATAACTACCATGCCAATACCCCTATATCAGATATCACCGCACTCAGCCAACATTCCCTATCTTGGTACACATCCATAGCATCATACTGAAAAGTACCTGTGATGTTACCTGAGTAGAAATTCACAAATCAGGGAATTAATGCCATCTCATACTGGGCTCTCCAGAAAACAAACACTGAGATGGAGGTGAGTGGGGAGAATGTTTCTTATGAAATTCCTTTGGGATTCACCCCATGGAAGACATTGGAAGGAAGATGAATGGAGCAGAGGGAGAAGTCAGTTTTGATGCATGCCCAGCAACAACTTCAGCCAGCCTATGTCCCCTAGAGCCAAAATGGAGCAGTCCCAAATTGTTCCAAAATGACCATCATTCAGTGTGACTTTGGCAAGAGGCACTCTGCAACTGAAGCAATTACTAAATGGGCTGGCAGATGGAAGTTGTCCACTGACAGCAACCACAGTAGTTGGACAACAGAGCTCCTTCCTTACAGATGAATCCTGGTGGCATCTCATGATGTCCTCCACAACATGCAAGAGAACAGGCCTCATCCAATGAAAGTAGGAGATAAATACCACAGCTTCTTCACCTTTTAGGTTTGGGACTGGTGAGGGGATAATTCCATGGTATATTCTATATCATCTCCCAGAATTTCTTGATTAAATTGAGCTCCAGTTGCCCAAAGTAATAACTTGCTCTACATCATACCATTTATTGGATTCAGTACTTTCCTTGTCTCACTTTCCCAGGCCTGTCATTTCCCAGATAAGCTCTGTATATTCAAATCTTTATCTCATGTCCAGTTGTGGTGGAAGAGCACAACCAAAATATTCCCCCAATGCTAGTTTGTTTATTTATTTATTTATTTATTTATACCAGGGATCGAAACCAGCAGTGCTTAATCACTGAGCCACATCCCCTGCCCTTTTTATTTTTTATTTTTGAGACAGGGTCTCACTAAGTCACTCAGGGCCTCGCTAAGTTGCTGAGGCTGGCTTTGGACTTGCAATCATCCTGCCTCAGCCTCCTGAGCTGTTGTGATTACAAATATGTACCACCACACCCATCCCTCAAAAGCTTCTTTAGCCATCTCTTCTACAATTGAAAAAAAATAGCATTTTTAAAGCAATGACCCATATCTCTAGATTATGTTGTCTCTCTTACATTGTAATTTGTACTGTGATTTTCCCCTTCTTGAAAAGGTTATTTGAAGTAGTTGTGAATGACCTTGTCATATGTTAATGCCTCCAAAGTGTAGGCTGCTCACAGAAAGTGCCGATTCCTCGGTATGGTGTCCATTGTTTAATTATAAAGCCCCATTTGTTCAATAAGAAAGCATCCTTAGCACTTTTCTTTCACTTAATCAAGAGCAGGTCAGTGAAGCACATTCCCCAGTCATAAACTGAGCCCATAATAAAATCAATCTTCCCTGAGTGGTTAGGTCTGACACCTGCTCACAGCAGCTTGTTGGCTGCTCCAGTGCCCACATCTGCATTCAGTAGCAGCCATCCAGGGAGATGGTCTCCAAGTACCTCAGGGATACCTGCTGTTGGCCTATTTGCATGGGCAGAAAACCAGAGAATAGCTCTTTTAGGCAAGGAATGGCAGATGGCTAAAAACCCAAGGGTGTTTGGTTGCTATGCCAGGAGTGGCAGTTCCAGGTGGGGTGTGACTACACAGATATCCTTAACCAAGAATAGTTTGTTGTTGTTGTTTTCCAGGTAAATTGCCCTGGTTGACAGATATGTTTGACAAGAAGAATGTTTAGTTTTGCTTTTTGTCACTTTACATATAGCCCTTGCCTTTTGTTTCCATTTGAGATTTCAAAAAAAGAACAGAGAAAACATGGAAGTGCTTAGCTTTTTAATAAATGTTAAAAGACCTAAGACTAGCAAGGCATCAAGGAATACATTGAAGAGAATTTTCCTCATGCTTGGAAGAGCTTTCTGTTGGACCTTAAACAATGACCTGGGTACAGTCATTTATTTAGGAGATGTGTCCAGAAAGCACAGTGGGAAGTTAGACATGGAAGGAGAAAATCTAGTAAACTGTATTAATGAGCTGGTTTCTCACTGGGAACTTTTTGAGCAACAGTGAGGTATCATTCTGAACCCTTCTACTGGGGGAAAGGGACTAGGACATTTGTCCACCAAATCCCATCACACAACAGCTGCCCATAGGAATGTCATTAGCATGTAATTTTGGGCAGTACCTGTGCAGGTGAGCGATGATACCAGAAAAACAAACAAACAAACAAACAAAAAAGCCAAAAAAAAAAAAAAAGACTCTGAAGCAGAAAAAGACAAGTCCTGGCATGTTAGGTAAGGAAATGGCAGTGTGGCAGGAATTGGCTACAGATGCAGCACAGTTGGGCAAGGGAATGAGCAGATATACGCCAGGGCACGAACAGGGTCTGTGGCAGTGCATTTGGATATGAAAGGAAGACAGTAAGAGACAAGACAAAGGAAAAGTAAGGGCATGAGAAACTGGTATAGCTCTTCGAGAACCCTAACCCCCATCCCCCTCTTCCTGTGAAGTCCAATGTGAGGAAGAATGATCAAATTCACAAGTGTAAATTTTAGGATTTAAAGATAGAAAAGACCTGTGCTCAAGTCTCTGGCAGAACCCTTGAAACAATTTTTGGCTCTCCCCAAGCCTCACTAGCTAGGAAAAGTATAACACAAGTAGAGTGAAAATGTCATGCAATAGTGAGTTCAGGTGCATATATATTAAAAAAAAAAAAAAGGGAAAATGGACTTTTAAAAAGGTCACGGCCTTGATGAGAAGGAAATGAAGTTCATGAACTAATGGCCAAGGTCAATGAGAACATGGACATCTTAGCAGAAGTCAAGGTGGAAGGTAGTGATAGCAGAGAACAAAGCAACTGAGACCACTGCAGGGGATGGCAGCAAGAACTAGATGACAGAGAGTTCCACATTCACTCTCTCTACAGCATATACTCCGCACAGACCCTAAAACCATAAATATTGCTCAGGGTTTCAGTCTCCTTAGGCTGACATAATAAAAACACACATACTAGAAACTACATGACACAAACTATAGAAATTTATTTCTCAGATCAGCAAGGTAGGTGTTCCAAGATCAAGGTACCAGATGATTTTAACTTCTGCTGAGAGTTTTCTTCCTGATGGCTGCCTTCTCACTACACCTTCATCATGGGGAGAGAGATACACAGTCAGGGAGAAGGAGAGAAGGAAGGAAATGGGGAGGGAGAGGAGAGATAGGGATCTCTTCTTACAATGTGTCTTATAGGATAACTTTTCTTATAAGGACACCAAACCAATCCTATTATATTAGGGTCCCCTCCTTACAAACTCACTTATCCTTAATTATTTCTTCATAACCCCATCTCTAAATACAGTCCCAGTGGGAGTTAGAACTTGAATGTAGAAATTTAAGACACAATTCACTCTAATTTAGGAGAGAGGGGAGGGGAATATCTGAATTTAATGAAGTTAAATCTAAAATGACTATGTGTCTTGGATTGGTTCCCCCAAAAGGAAAGCCTGAAACAAGGGTTTGTGTGCAGGTGGTACACCTAGGAGGTGAGGCCAGAGAGCAGGAATGAGGGACTAGAAAAGTGAGATGGGGAAGGAGAGAAATCCAGTGTAAGGGAGTGTTTTGGAGGAAGTCATTCCAGGCAATAGAAACTTGATTCCAGTGGGTCCTAATAAGAGTCATGAACTGTCCACCTGCAGAAGTGAGGCTGAGGGATCTATTTCCCAGTGACCAGTGGAGGGCCTCACATAATGATGGAGGGTGGTGATTCATGTCAGCAAGCAGAAGACACAGGAGAGCTAGCAGCACAGTTGTGAAATTTCTGGGAACCAGGAGAACCAAGGTATAGTTTCAGTCTGAAGGCCAGCAGCTAAAGACACAGGAAAGAGGGATGTTTGAATTCAAGTCCAAAGGCACAAAAAAAAAAAAGCCTATGTACCAGTTCAAAGGCCATACCACAGGAAGAATTCTATCTTCCTCAGGGGAAGGTAGGTTTTAGTCCTCTTAGGACTTTGAACTGACTGGATAAAACCCACTCACACTAGGGAGGGCAATTTGCATCACTCAGTTTACTGACTTACATATTAATCTTAACCAAAAGCATCCTCTCAGAAACACTAAGAAAGCCCACCCAGAGTTGCCCTGCCCAATGCCCCATGTCCAAGGACTCTAGTCCAGCCAGCAGGCACCCAGAATACCCCTAAGGAGAACCCTCCACTAGGAGTCAAACACCCACCTGCCACATGGGATCAGGACTCCAATATGGAGCTGGCAGGTGCCCAGAACACCCGAGGAAGCCACCGCACATACCCACCAGATCCAGATATATTGGGCCCATCTCCATTACCAAGGCTCTCAGGTCCTACTGCAGAACACAGGCAAGCACATTCTGGCCCAGCCCAGGCCTCCAATATCCCAGGACACAGCAAATGCACCCCCGCCCACTGTGCTTCAACAAACCAGCAGGCTGCCTGAACCCCAATAGATTACAGATCTGCACCCTGGAAACATGATCCAAAGGGTGCAGCAAAATGAACTTCCAGGCAGAAATAGCTCTCTGGAAGAAGGTGGTCATCACAGGGGTAGTGTCTGACCTACCCTTTGATCTGCAAGGAGAAGCACCTGAAGATCTCCCTTGCATAGAGAAGCTCAATACAAAAATCCAGAAGAAGCTTTTCAAAAATTAGGAATCCAACTACAAATGGTTTATCTCAAACCCACAACTCCCAAAAAAAGTAGCCCATGGACAGAGTACAGGATGAAAACCTAGAAAAAATTATCAATGATCTGATTACTAAAAGGAACAATGAACTAAAAGAAGATTTAATGCAGGGACTAAGTGAGAAAACTCAGGAGATGAAAAGCTCAATTATCAAAGAAAAAGACATACTGAAAAAGGAAGTAGCAGAGCTAAAACCTTCAGGCAATCAATCGTATCAGAGGAACAATGGAAGAATTTAACAATATACCTACTTCTATAGAAAACAGAACCTCAGCTCTTGAAAAAAGAATTTCTGACAATGAGGATAGGCTGAGTAAGCTTGAGTACACCGAAGACAAAAAAAAAAAAAAAACCTCATAGAACATGAACAGAATTTATCTGAGACAAAATAGAAAAAAAAATCAATCTAAGAGTAACTGGGATACAAGAAGAAATTAAAACACAAATGAATGACACAATGAACATTCTCAACTAAATAGTTAAAGAAAAAATTTCCCATATTAAAATAACATCCAGGAAACTTATAGGACATGCAATAACCCTAATCAACAGAAAAATTCACTAAGACACATCATATTCAAAATATACATCAGGGAAATCAAGGAAATAATACTAAAATCTGCAAGAGAGAAACACTGAATCACATTCAACACATGAAGTGTTGGAACAATGAAAGCAGCATGAAAAACTAAATAAACTTGATTCTCTCTCTCTCTCTCTCACTGCCCATTTTTCTTTTAAAAAAATAAACATAATCTAACAATATGCTGTTTATAATAGACCTGTATCATAGCCAAAGACTGAAAATGAAAGGATGAAAAACAAATTTACCAGTTTTGTGACCCAAGAAAATAAGCAGCTATTGCAATACTTACATTCAACAAACTAAATTTCAACCAAAATTTAATCAGAAGAGATAAAGAAGACCACTACATCATACTAAATGAAGCAATACATTAGGAACATATAACCATAGTAAATATTTGTACTCCAAACACCATGCTCCCAAGTATGTGGAAAAAATATTCCAGGACATAAAACCACTTATAGACCTTCAACATGATGATACTAGGAGAGTTTAATACTCCTCTATCACAAATAGACATATCATCAAAGCAAATAAACAAAAAGAGATCTCCAGGCTAAATAAAATGAACTTAACAAACATCTATAGAATAGTCCACCCCAAATTGGCTGAGTATACCTTCTTCTCAGCAGTGCATGGATCCTTCTCCAAAACAGATCATATTTTAGTTCACAAAGTAAATCTCAGGAAATACACAAAAGTGGATATTATCCCATGTGTCCTATCATACCATGAAGCCATGATTTTGCAGTTGACAGCAAAAATTATAACAGAAAATACACATGGAAATTGAATAATACTCTATTAAATGGAGAATGGATCCAAGAAAACATTCAAGAAATCCTTGGAAGTGAATGAGAATGAAGACTCAACATATCAAAACCTCTGAGACAGCATGAAATTATTCTTAAAGGGAAAATTTATAGCACTGAGTGCCTACATTAAAAATCATGAAAGATCTCGAATAAATAAGCTTATGCTCCACCTCAAATCCCTACAACAGGAAGAACAATCTAGGCTTAAAGCCAGCAAAAGGCAGGAAATAATTAAGGTCAGAGCTGAAATTAATGAAATTTAAAAAAAAAATTAAAAGAATCAGTGAAACAAAGATCTGGTTCTTTGCAAAACCAAATGAAATTGACTGACCCCTACCCATCTCACTAAAAGAAAGAGGGAAATGAAACAAATCAAGAAAAACACCAATGAAAAGGGAGTAATCAACACTGACCCCAAGGAAATACAAAGGACTATCAGAACTGATTTTGAAAAACTATATGCCTATAAATCAGATTATCTGGAAGACATGCACACATTTCTAGACAGGTACAATTGACACAGGATGATATTGAAAGCTGAAACACCCCAATTACAGGCACTGAAATCCATATAGCAATTAAAAGTCTTCCAAAGAAGAAATGCCCAGGACCTGATGGATTCCCTGCTAAATTTTACCGCACCTATGAGGAAGAGCTAACACCTCTCCTTAATAAGCTATTCTAAGAAATTGAAAAGGAGGGAATTCTCCCAATTTTTTATGAGGCAACCACAACCCTGATACCAAAACCCAACAAAAACACACCAAAAAATGAAAACTACAGACCAATATCCCTGATGAACATAGATGAAAAAATCCTTAATAAAGTTCAAGCAACCCACATTCAAAAACATATTAAGAAGATAATTTATCACAATCAGGTTGACTTCATTCCAGGTATGCAAGGCTCATTCAATATACACAAATCAATAAATGTGATTTATCACTTAAACAGAATTAAAGACAAAAACTGTATGATCATCTTGATGCAGAAAAAGCCTTTGATAAAAATCCAGCACCCATTTCTGAACAAAACTCTGAAGAAGATGGAGACCAAAGGTATGTATCTTAACTATGTAAAGGCCATATGTGACCCTCAGCTAGTATAATACTAAAAGGAGAAAAGCTAAAAGCATTTCCACTAAACTCTGGAACAAGAAGGAAATCAAAGGGATAAAAATAGGAAAAGAGGGAGTCAGACCAGACTTTTTTGTTGCTGACATAATTCTGTATCTGTAAGATCCGTAAAACTGCTTGAGCTTATAAACAGATTTAGCAAAGTGACAGCCTACAAGATCAATACCCGTAAATCAATAGCTTTCCCATACACTAACAATAATAGGGCAGAAAAAACCAGGAAATCAGTCCAACTCACAATATCCTCAAAAAGCATAAAAATACTTTGGAATTAATGTAATAAATGAAGTAAAGACATCTACAATGAAAATTATTAAACACTGAAGACATAAATTGAAGAAGATCTGAGAAGGTGGAAAGACATTCCATAATTTTGGTTATGCAGAATTAATATAATTAAAATGGCCATTGTGCCCAAAGAGCTATACAGATTCAAAGCAATCCTCATCAAGATACCAATGTCATTCTTTACAGATATTTAAAAAGCAATTCTCAAATTCATTTGGAAAAATAAGAACCCCAGAATAGCCAAAACATTATTAAACAAGAAAGAAAAACAGGTGGTTTCACAATACCAGATCTAAAATTATGCTGTAGAGATGTTTAACCAAAACAGCATGGTACTAGTATCAAAATAGTAATGAAGAGCAATGGACGAGAAGACTCTGAGAAAAACCCACAAATCTTTTAACATGATATTTGACAAAGGGGGTCAATATATAACATGAAGGAATGACATCTTATTCAACAAATGGTGCTGGACAAACTGGACAGCCACTTGCAGAAAGTTGAAATTATATCTTTATTTCTCACCTTGCACAAAAAACACATTGAAATAGATCAAGGAACTAGGAAGGAAACCAGCTATTATACAACTACTAGAAAGTAAATTAGGAGCAACATGCCAGCATATGGGAGTAGGCAATGACTTTTTCAACAAGATTCCCAAAGCAAAAGAATTAAAATAAAAAATCAATGTGTACGATGCCATTAAACTAAAGCACTTTTGTTCAGCCAAGGAATTGGTCAAAATTGTCCAGAGAGAACCAACAGAATTGGAAATAATCCTGGCCTGTTATTCCTCTGACAGGGAACTAATATTTAAAATTTACAAAGAACTCATAAAGCTTAATATCAAAAACACAAACAATCCAATCAACAAATGGGCCAGAGAGCTAAATACAAGCTTCTCAATGGAGGAAATCGAACAAACCAATGAATATATGAGAAAGTGTTCTAAATCACTAGCAATCAGAGAAATGCAAATCGAAACTACATTAAGATTTCACCTCATTCTAGTCCAATTGGCAAAGATGAAGAATTTAAACAATGACAGATGTTGGAGAGGTTGCAGGGAGATAGGGACACTAGCACAATTTTTGTGGAACTGCAGATTGGTACAGCTGCTCTGGAAAGCACTGTAGATACTCCTCAAAAAATTAGGGATGCGGGGGCGGGGATGCTGAAGAAGTGGCTCAGCAGTTATAGCACTTGCCCGGCATGCACAAGCATACAGGTTCAAACCCCAGCACGTACACAGCTAAGTGTCAGAGCAATGAAAGCCATGTGAAAAACTCAATAAAAATTGATTCTCTCTCTCTGTCTCTCTCTCTCCGCCTCTCTCTTTAAAAAAAAAAAAATTAGGCATGGATCTACTGTAAAACCCAGCTATCCCTCTTCTGGGTATTTTCCCAGAAGCACTAGAATCAGCACATTACAATGAACAAAATCAATGTTCATAGAAGCTCAATTTACAATAACTAAATTATGGAATCAACCCAGATGCCCCTCACTGGATGAACAGATCCAAAAGCTCTGATTATATATATATATATACACACACAATGGAATTCTACTCAACTATTAGAAACAATGATATTACTGCATTTAAAGGTAAATGGATGACAATGGAAGAAATTATGCTGAGTGAAATTAGCCAAACCCAGAGAGTCAAGGGTCTAATGTTTTCCCTCATTTGTGGAGGCTAGAGCAAAATGCAGGTTTGTATAAATGGTTAAGCTCACGTTCTAGACTCACCAACTTTGAATCAACATATAATCTAGAGGAGCCACAGGTAAGAAGTGGTAGATAGGGATGAGGAGAGAGAGTGGAGGGAGGGAAGGATTATTGGCAAGGAGTTAGCAGGGGAATCAATAATGTAGATTACTCTTTACCCCGTCAAGAAACAATATTTATACAATCATTTAACTCTGGAAAATTCACAATCATATATATGTGTGTGTGTGTGTGTGTGTGTGTATACATATACATTTCTTATCTGTTATTGGGGGAAAATATAGAAGAGTCAAGAGACTGTGATGTGGGTGATGGGGTGATTCTGGATTAGGATCAGGGACATATCATATTGTTACTACATATGCATCTATGATTGTACAACAACTCAATTCCTCAATAAGATTTTTTAAGAAAAGAAACATTAACAAAAAAATGTTTGACCAAATATTTGAGCTCTCATGGCAGAGTCAAGGTGACATAGAATTACTATGCCCTTAAAGATGTGAACCCTCTTACACTTCTAAGCTGTGTGTGTACCGCAGGCCAGGAGAGTGCTACCATGTATGTGAATTTAGAGGAAACCCTGGACAAAAAAAAAAAATCAAATCTCAGCACATAGACATCTGACTAGAGGCTAACCGGCAGGAGTAAATCACAGCCCATACAGAATAATGCATGCAGCCAATGCTCAACTCAGAAGTGAGGCACTGATGATGTGATGCCAGGCTTGAGAGCATCTTAGACATTAGGGCTTTCAGAATGTATTAAGATTATTATGTTTTTGCCATCAACAGAAGGATTCAGAATAAGATTATATTGAGTCACAGAAACATTTAGAAGGCTATACTTTCTTCACAACTCAATTTTGTATTCTGGGATGTTCATATCTACCTTATATGCATAAAAATCTTAATAAGTTCAATCATTTAAATCGAATCTTGAGCAATCAATAGATTCATGACCAGTCACTTCATATCTAGTGCCTATAACTTATTTTCCACATTACTTTGTTCATTACACATTTATTGAGTGGATAAGCTATTATCCCAGTTAGGAGCACAATGTGTGGAAAAGATTAATTTTTCTGCTCTCCAATAACTTCCCCATTACTTGTCTTCAAAAATAAAAGATTAATTTTGTGAATACTGGCAGCTGTGTGTTATTATGACTTCAGGCTGTATTTGGGTGCACTATCTCTAGAAGGAAAATGGGAAGAAAAACAATTTTATGCCCCAAAAGTTAGAGGTTATGGACATTCACATTAGCCAAATGTCATTTATGCTACATGGCAAATTGTTTGAATTCAAACACTGACGCATGACTACATCTAAATTTACAAGGATAAAAGTGTTTCTATTCAATTTATTACTACCACCACTCTGTTGTTATTTACTCTTCAGCAATAAAGGAGTCAAACCAAACTTGTATTTTTCTTAAATTCTAGATCACAGGGGCTGGTGTGGTGGGTCAGCGGTTACCGTGCTTGCCTGGCATGCATGAGTATAAGTATGTGAGTGGAAACTCAGCACCACGTACCCAGTGAAGTCTCGGAACAATGAAAGCCACATGAAAACCAAATAAAATTGATTCTTTCTTTCTCTCTCTCTCTCTCTCTCTCTCTCCCCCGTCCCTCTGTCTTAAAAAAAAAAATTCTAGATCACAAGTAAATAGAGGTGAATGTCTTCAACTGTTTTTCTTTCATTTTCTTCCCTACCCTTTTCTTCTCATTTATGGACTTTTACTTCTGTCTAGTTTTTCTTCTCCCATTCTTTTGCAAAAATCCAAAGAGTAAGAATGAGAAACCAGTGAAGAAAGGAAGAGCTGGAAAAAATGGTCAATTTTTAAGAAACAATTTCAAACCCCAAATCCCAAGTCAGAGGGAATTCTTATAAAAGCCTAATATATTCACTGAAACTAAGCAGACTCAACAGTGTGGTCTATACTCCATCAGTGAGCCCAAGGATCCTCTTGAGAAGCCATCAAAAAATATATAATTGCAAGTTCTTTGATTAATATAGATGAATGAGGCACAAGTCCATAGACTTCATTATTATCATCTTCTAGCAACAGATTTGTTAATAATGGAAATAAAAATAGCTAGAATTTATTGCTTTTTATTTCTAGGCACTTTTAATTAAAACATGCATTAATTCATTTATTCCTCACACTGAACATAGGAGATAGGCATTTTGTCACTCTGCTTACAGATGGAAAACCAGAGGTACACAGAAGAGCAAAACCTTGGCCATGATTTTGACTCTAGAATACTAGCCTCTCTGGTCATTGCTTCCTAGTTTCTATAACTGGTTCCTCCTTCTAACGACCTAATAATATTAAAAGGCAACCTGATGCAGTCTTTAATCTTTTCTTTTTTTTTTTTTTAAACCTATAGTCATGGGCACTTTCTTAGTGTTAGATCCTTCATTACCATAATTTTAAATGCCATTCATTTGCATGTCAACAGCTTTTACATTTAAAACTCTAGCCCAGTCTTCTATTTCCTGAACTCCAAACTCACCAACTTTCCTCTTAAGGTCTCCACTCAGATATCTAACAGATGCCTGATATGTAACATGATCCAAGCAGAGCTCCTAATCTTTCCCGGAGACCCACTCATCCTCAACTGATGACAACTTCATCTTTCTACTTGCTTAGGCAGATAATCTTGTGGTCAAAAGAAAACAAAAAAACCTTAAAGACATCTCTAACAGTTCTCTTAGTTTCACGTGCTACATTAAGTCCATGAGGAAATCCTGTAGGGTCTACTGCAAAACATATCCACCATCTGATCTTTTTTCAGCACAAGCCACCTTTGTGTCTCCAGGATTACTGCAATAGACTGCTAGCTGGAATCCCTGTTTACGTGCTCGCCCCCTACCGTGGATTCTCCACATAGCAGCCTAATAAGTCCTACCATGCTTTGAAAACATCCCATCTCACTGGGATATGAAGTCCATCTTCCCCCAGCATCTCTACCTTTCTGACACTGCCTTTGGCCTTTCTCACTCCACCCTGGTCACAAAGACTGCCTTGCTTCTTGTCACCAAGGCACTCTGCCAGCCTGGTGCATTTGCATGACCTGTTCCCTCTCCCTAGATGTCTCTTTCATCAGAAATTCACTTTGCAAATCCCACCAGCCCTTGAAGTCTCTTTTTAAATAAATGTCAACCTCTCAATGAGGCTTGCTTTTATCTCCCTGAATTGAAAATTGCAGTAATCCTCTCCCCAAAATACTTCCACAACCTCGTATCTCATTTTCCATTTTTCTTTCTACATTAGTGTTCTCACCCATTGGCATGTAATATACTTTATGTATTTATCTATTTTTTCATTATATGAATCCCATACTAGAGTATAATCTCAAAAAAGCAAGAATTTTTGTTTATTTTTTTAATTCAGAAATATTTCAAAAACTTATTCTAGGAAAATTGGCACATATTAGGCCCTCACTATTTTGTACTTAATTGGTTAATCCTTCAATATTCAGAAAGTTCTTTTTAATAACATATATATTGCTTTGAATTGGTTATACTTCTTAATTATACTCTTCTTGCATTTTATTTATCACTTACATTTGGATACATCATTGTGAATTTTATTTTTATTAGCCTTACATTTTTTGCAAAGAACATATTTATCAACAGCATTTTTGACTCACCATCTTTCAGTAATTAGACTTTATGGCCTTTGCACTGAAGGACAAATATAAATCAACCATACTTTATTACTTAAGAAAATATAAACAAAATCCTAAAGATTTTGTGATGGGAGATTCATAGAGATATGTTCTCTATGAATTTGAGTTATTTAAATATGATGAATATAATTATGGTAAAATTACTGTTATATTTTAGTTTACAAAGTAGTAACATAATAAAAAATATATGCAAACCAAGGGCCAAATGTTTTCCCTAATTTGTGGTGACTGGAACCAAACCCAGACTTGGGGGAAAGGTAGATGAACTCATGGATTAGAACCATAGAACAAAAAATGCAATATGTTAATATTTATGAGATATTGTTGCAAGATACTGCATAAGATATTTGAACAAGCTATACTGCATGCCTTTACAAAAATGTAAATGTTTAATCCTACTGTCAAATACGTCAAAGAATAACAAGGGATGATAGGAAGGGAGGAGAAAGGGAAATTTTGGAATTGAGATAAAGCAAGGTACATTCCAAGCATTTATAAGTATTTCACTATATATTCTATAGTCATGTATATAAAAATGTTCTTCATAGGTGCAAGAATTATGTCACTGTACTTGGGTATTTTAGGAAAAATATAGGACACAGAAGAAAGGCAAGGGATCAGGGACAGGAGGAGTGAGGTAGAGGGATGCAGGGCAGTGGGATATTGACCAAATTGTATTACTGTATCGTGTGCATCTAGGAATATGTGACAACAAATCCCATCATTTTGTACGACTATAATGCACTGACTAAAAAAAGTAAGCAAAAGCAAATTGCTGAAAAATATATACTTTCATAAATTGAACACTGTTACTATTAAAGCAAACATATCATTGCTTTTTAATTTTGTTTCTCTCCAATTCTTTATGATAAGGCCTCTTTCAACCAGATAGTGGGTCTGATGGTTGTACCTCCATCATTTATCCCAGCCCATAAGAGCCACAGTAAAAAAATCGTGAGCATACTGACACTGAGGTTACTGAATGTGTGCTTGGAGAACATACAATAAGGTGATTAAAAACTCAGAATCCCACACTTTCGAGGAGGAACTAACACCTCTCCTTATTAAATTATTTTAAGAAATTGAAAAGGAGGGAATGCTCCCACCCACTTTTTATGAAGCAACCATAACTCTGATACCAAAGCCAAATAAGGATACATCAAAAAAAGAAAATTACAGACCCTGATGAACTTGGATGCAAAAATCCTTAATAAAGTACTAGCAAACCATATTCAAAACCTTATCAAGAAGATAATCCACCATGATCAAGTGGGCTTCATCCCAGGTACGCAGGGCTGGTTCAATATATGCAAAACAATTAACATAATTCACCACATAAACAGAATCAAGGACAAAAACCATATGATCATCTCAATGGATGAAGAAAAGGCCTTTGATAAAATCCAGTACCCTTTTATGTTCAAAACTCTAGAGAAGATAG